>CANJKZ010000498.1:855000-916195 GCA_947471745.1 Closterium sp. Naga37s-1 | reverse complement strand
TTGCACACGCTAGGCCTTGTTCTTGCAATTTTGCACACGCTAGGCCCTTGTTCTTGCAATTTTGCACACGCTAGGCCCTTGTTCTTGCTATTTTGCACACGCTACCCTTGTTCTTGAAAATTTGCACACGCTAGGCCCTTGTTCTTGCAATTTTGCACACGCTAGGCCCTTGTTCTTGCAATTTTGCACAACGCTAGCCCCTTGTTCTTGCAATTTTGCACACGCTAGGCCCTTGTTCTTGCAATTTTGCACACGCTAGGCCCTTGTTCTTGCAATTTGCACACGCTAGGCCCTGTTCTTGCTATTTTGCACACGCTAGGCCCTTGTTCTTGCAATTTTGCACACGCTAGGCCCTTGTTCTTGCAATTTTGCACACGCTAGGCCCTTGTTCTTGCTATTTTGCACACGCTAGGCCCTTGTTCTTGCTATTTTGCACACGCTAGGCCCTTTTTCTTGCTATTTTGCACACGCTAGGCCTTGTTCTTGCAATTTGCACACGCTAGGCCTTGTTCTTGCTATTTTGCACACGCTAGGCCCTTGTTCTTGCTAATTTTGCACACGCTATAGGCCCTTGTTCTTGCAATTTTGCACACGCTAGGCCCTTGTTCTTGCAATTTTGCACACGCTAGGCCCTTGTTCTTGCAATTTTGCACACGCTAGGCCTTGTTCTTGCAATTTTGCACACGCTAGGCCCTGTTCTTGCAATTTTGCACACGCTAGGCCCTTGTTCTTGCAATTTTGCACACGCTAGGCCCTTGTTCTTGCAATTTGCACACGCTAGGCTACTTGTTCTTGCAATTTGCACACGCTAGGCCCTTGTTCTTGCTAATTTTGCACACGCTAGGCCCTTGTTCTTGCAATTTTGCACACGCTAGGCCCTTGTTCTTGCAATTTTGCACACGCTAGGCCCTTGTTCTTGCAATTTTGCACATGCTAGCCCCTTGTTCTTGCAATTTTGCACACGCTAGGCCCTTGTTCTTGCTATTTTGCACACGCTAGGCCCTTGTTCTTGCAATTTTGCACACGCTAGGCCCTTGTTCTTGCTTTGCACACGCTAGGCCTTGTTCTTGCAATTTTTGCACAAGCTAGGCCCTTGTTCTTTGCAATTTGCACACGCTAGGCCCTTGTTCTGAAATTTTGCACACGCTAGGCCCTTGTTCTTGCAATTTTGCACACGCTAGGCCTTGTTCTTGAAATTTTGCACACGCTAGGCCCTTGTTCTTGCAATTTGGCACACGCTAGGCCCTTGTTCTTGCTATTTTGCACACGCTAGGCCCTTGTTCTTGCAATTTTGCACACGCTAGGCCCTTTTTCTTGCAATTTTGCACACGCTAGGCCCTTGTTCTTGCATTTTTTGCACACGCTAGGCCCTTGTTCTTGCAATTTTGCACACGCTAGGCCCCTTGTTCTTGCCAATTTTGCACACGCTAGGCCCTTGTTCTTGCTATTTTGCACACGCTAGGCCCTTGTTCTTGCAATTTTGCACACGCTAAGGCTTGTGTCTTGCAATTTTGCACACGCTAGCCCTTGTTCTTGCAATTTTCACACGCTAGGCCCTTGTTCTTGCTCTTTTGCACACGCTAGCCCTTGTTCTTGCATTTTGCACACGCTAGGCTTGTTCTTGCAATTTTGCACACGCTAGGCCCTTGTTCTTGCTATTTGCACACGCTATGCCCTTGTTCTTGAAATTTTGCACACGCTAGGCCTTGTTCTTGCAATTTTGCACACGCGCTGGCCCTTGTTCTTGAAATTTTGCACACGCTAGGCCCTTGTTCTTGCAATTTTGCACATGCTAGGCCCTTGTTCTTGCTATTTTGCACACGCTAGGCCCTTGTTTCTGCTATTTTGCACACGCTAGGCCCTTGTTCTTGCAATTTTGCACACGCTAGGCCCTTGTTCTTGCTATTTTGCACACGCTAGGCCCTTGTTCTTGCAATTTTGCACACGCTAGGCCCTTGTTCTTGCTATTTTGCACACGCTAGGCCCTTGTTCTTGCAATTTTGCACACGCTAGGCCCTTTGTTCTTGCTATTTTGCACACGCTAGGCCCGTGTTCTTGCAATTTTGCACACGCTAGGCCCTTGTTCTTGCAATTTTGCACACGCTAGGCCCTTGTTCTTGCAATTTTGCACATGCTAGGCCCTTGTTCTTGCAATTTTGCACACGCTAGGCCCTTGTACATGCAATTTGGCACTGGCTAGGCCCTTGTTCTTGCAATTTTGAACACGCTGGGCCCTTGTTCTTGCTAATTTGCACACGCTAGGCTCTTGTTCTTGCAATTTTGCACATGCTAGGCCCTTGTTCTTGCTATTTTGCACACGCTATGCCCTTGTTCTTGCTATTTTGCACTCGCTAGGCCCTTGTTCTTGCAATTTTGCACACGCTAGGCCCTTGTTCTTGCTATTTTGCACACGCTAGCCCTTGTTCTTGCAGTTTTTGCACACGCTAGGCCCTTGTTCTTGCTATATTGCACACGCTAGGGCCCTTGTTCTTGCAATTTTGCACACGCAATTGCCCTTGTTCTTGAAATTTTGCACACGCTAGGCCCTTGTTCTTGCAATTTTGAACACGCTGGGCCCTTGTTCTTGCTATTTTGCACACGCTAGGCCCTTGTTCTTGCTATTTTGCCAACGCTAGGCCCTTGTTCTTGCTATTTTGCACTCGCTAGGCCCTTGTTCTTGCTATTTTGCACACGCTAGGCCCTTGTTCTTGCTATTTTGCACACGCTAGGCCCTTGTTCTTGCTATTTTGCACACGCTAGGCCCTTGTTCTTGCTATTTTGCACTCGCTAGGCCCTTGTTCTTGCAATTTTGCACACGCTAGGCCCTTGTTCTTGCAATTTTGCACACGCTAGGCCCGTGTTCTTGCAATTTTGCACATGCTAGGCCCTTGTTCTTGCAATTTTGCACACGCTAGGCCCTTGTTCTTGCAATTTTGCACATGCTAGGCCCTTGTTCTTGCAATTTTGCACACGCTAGGACCTTGTACATGCAATTTTGCACTGGCTAGGCCCTTGTTCTTGCAATCTTGCACACGCTAGGCCCTTGTTCTTGCTATTTTGCATACCCTACTCCCTTGTTCTTGAAAATTTGCACACGCTAGGCCCTTGTTCTTGAAATTTTGCACACGCTAGGCCCTTGTTCTTGCAATTTTGCACACGCTAGGCCCTTGTTCTTGCAATTTTGCACATGCTAGGCCCTTGTTCTTGCTATTTTGCACACGCTAGGCCCTTGTTCTTGCAATTTTGCACACGCTAGGCCCTTGTTCTTGCTATTTTGCACATGCTAGGCCCTTGTTCTTGCAATTTTGCACATGCTAGGCCCTTGTTCTTGCAATTTTGCACATGCTAGGCCCTTGTTCTTGCTATTTTGCACACGCTAGGCCCTTGTTCCTGCTATTTTGCACTCGCTAGGCCCTTGTTCTTGCTATTTTGCACACGCTAGGCCCTTGTTCTTGCTATTTTGCACACGCTAGGCCCTTGTTCTTGCTATTTTGCACACACTAGGCCCTTGTTCTTGCTATTTTGCACACGCTAGGCCCTTGTTCTTGCAATTTTGCACACGCTAGGCCCTTGTTCTTGCAATTTTGCACATGCTAGGCCCTTGTTCTTGCTATTTTGCACACGCTAGGCCCTTGTTCTTGCAATTTTGCACATGCTAGGCCCTTTTTCTTGCAATTTTGCACACGCCAGCCCTTGTTCTTGTAGTTTTGCACACGCTAGGCCCTTGTTCTTTAAATTTTGCACACGCAAGGCCCTTGTTCTTGCAATTTTGCACACGCTAGGCCCTTGTTCTTGAAATTTTGCACATGCTAGGCCCTTGTTCTTGCAATTTTGCACACGCTAGTCCCTTGTTCTTGCTATTTTGCACACGCTAGGCCCTTGTTCTTGCAATTTTGCACACACTAGGCCCTTGTTCTTGCTATTTTGCACACGCTAGGCCCTTGTTCTTGAAGTTTTGCACACGCTAGGCCCTTGTTCTTGCAATTTTGCACACGCTAGGCCCTTGTTCTTGAAAGTTTGCACACGCTAGGCCCTTGTTCTTGCTATTTTGGACACGCTAGGCCCTTGTTCTTGAAATTTTGCACACGCTAGGCCCTTGTTCTTGCAATTTTGAACACGCTAGGCCCTTGTTCTTGCAATTTTGCACACGCTAGGCCCTTGTTTTTGCTATTTTGCACATGCTAGGCCCTTTTTCTTGCAATTTTGCACACGCTAGGCCCTTGTTCTTGCAGTTTTTGCACACGCTAGGCCCTTGTTCTTGCAATTTTGCACACGCTAGGCCCTTGTTCTTGCAATTTTGCACACGCTAGGCCCTTGTTCTTGCTATTTTGCACACGCTAGGCCCTTGTTCTTGCAATTTTGCACACGCTAGGCCTTTGTTCTTGCAATTTTGCACACGCTAGGCCCTTGTTCTTGCAATTTTGCACACGCTAGGCCCTTGTTCTTGCTATTTTGCACACGCTAGCCCTTGTTCTTGCAGTTTTGCACACGCTAGGCCATTGTTCTTGCTATATTGCACACGCTAGGCCCTTGTTCTTGCAATTTTGCACACGCAATGCCCTTGTTCTTGAAATTTTGCACACGCTAGGCCCTTGTTCTTGCAATTTTGAACACGCTGGGCCCTTGTTCTTGCTATTTTTCACACGCTAGGCCCTTGTTCTTGCAATTTTGCACATGCTAGGCCCTTGTTCTTGCTATTTTGCACACGCTATGCCCTTGTTCTTGCTATTTTGCACTCGCTAGGCCCTTGTTCTTGCTATTTTGCACATGCTAGGCCCTTGTTCTTGCTATTTTGCACACGCTAGGCCCTTGTTCTTGCTATTTGCACACGCTAGGCCCTTGTTCTTGCTATTTTGCACTCGCTAGGCCCTTGTTCTTGCAATTTTGCACACGCTAGGCCCTTGTTCTTGCTATTTTGCACACGCTAGGCCCGTGTTCTTGCAATTTTGCACACGCTAGGCCCTTGTTCTTGCAATTTTGCACACGCTAGGCCCTTGTTCTTGCAATTTTGCACATGCTAGGCCCTTGTTCTTGCAATTTTGCACACGCTAGGCCCTTGTACATGCAATTTGGCACTGGCTAGGCCCTTGTTCTTGCAATCTTGCACACGCTAGGCCCTTGTTCTTGCTATTTTGCACACCCTAGGCCCTTGTTCTTGAAAAATTGCACACGTTAGGCCCATGTTCTTGAAATTTTGCACACGCTAGGCCCTTGTTCTTGCAATTTTGCACACGCTAGGCCCTTGTTCTTGCAATTTTGCACATACTAGGCCCTTGTTCTTGCTATTTTGCACACACTAGGCCCTTGTTCTTGCTATTTTGCACTCGCTAGGCCCTTGTTCTTGCTATTTTGCACACGCGAGGCCCTTGTTCTTGCAATTTTGCACACGCTAGGCCATTGTTCTTGCTATTTTGCACACGCTAGGCCCTTGTTCTTGCTATTTTGCACTCGCTAGGCCCTTGTTCTTGCAATTTTGCACACGCTAGGCCCTTGTTCTTGCAATTTTGCACACGCTAGGCCCTTGTTCTTGCTATTTTGCACACGCTAGGCCCTTGTCTTGCAATTTTGCACACGCTAGGCCCTTGTTCTTGCTATTTTGCACACGCTAGGCCCTTGTTCTTGCAATTTTGCACACGCTAGGCCTTTGTTCTTGCAATTTTGCACACGCTAGGCCCTTGTTCTTGCAATTTTGCACATGCTAGGCCCTTGTTCTTGCTATTTTGCACACGCTAGCCCTTGTTCTTGCAGTTTTGCACACGCTAGGTCCTTGTTCTTGCTATATTGCACACGCTAGGCCCTTGTTCTTGCAATTTTGCACACGCAATGCCCTTGTTCTTGAAATTTTGCACACGCTAGGCCCTTGTTCTTGCAATTTTGAACACGCTGGGCCCTTGTTCTTGCTATTTTGCACACGCTAGGCCCTTGTTCTTGCAATTTTGCACATGCTAGGCCCTTGTTCTTGCAATTTTGCACACGCTAGTCCCTTGTTCTTGCTATTTTGCACACGCTAGGCCCTTGTTCTTGCAATTTTGCACACACTAGGCCCTTGTTCTTGCTATTTTGCACACGCTAGGCCCTTGTTCTTGAAATTTTGCACACGCTAGGCCCTTGTTCTTGCAATTTTGCACACGCTAGGCCCTTGTTCTTGAAAGTTTGCACACGCTAGGCCCTTGTTCTTGCTATTTTGGACACGCTAGGCCCTTGTTCTTGAAATTTTGCACACGCTAGGCCCTTGTTCTTGCAATTTTGAACACGCTAGGCCCTTGTTCTTGCAATTTTGCACACGCTAGGCCCTTGTTTTTGCTATTTTGCACATGCTAGGCCCTTTTTCTTGCAATTTTGCACACGCTAGGCCCTTGTTCTTGCAATTTTGCACACGCTAGGCCCTTGTTCTTGCAATTTTGCACACGCTAGGCCCTTGTTCTTGCAATTTTGCACACGCTAGGCCCTTGTTCTTGCTATTTTGCACAAGCTAGGCCCTTGTTCTTGCAATTTTGCACACGCTAGGCCTTTGTTCTTGCAATTTTGCACACGCTAGGCCCTTGTTCTTGCAATTTTGCACACGCTAGGCCCTTGTTCTTGCTATTTTGCACACGCTAGCCCTGTTCTTGCAGTTTTGCACACGCTAGGCCCTTGTTCTTGCTATATTGCACACGCTAGGCCCTTGTTCTTGCAATTTTGCACACGCAATGCCCTTGTTCTTAAAATTTTGCACACGCTAGGCCCTTGTTCTTGAAATTTTGAACACGCTGGGCCCTTGTTCTTGCTAATTTGCACACGCTAGGCCCTTGTTCTTGCAATTTTGCACATGCTAGGCCCTTGTTCTTGCTATTTTGCACACGCTATGCCCTTGTTCTTGCTATTTTGCACTCGCTAGGCCCTTGTTCTTGCAATTTTGCACACGCTAGGCCCTTGTTCTTGCTATTTTGCACACGCTAGCCCTTGTTCTTGCAGTTTTGCACACGCTAGGCCCTTGTTCTTGCTATATTGCACACGCTAGGCCCTTGTTCTTGCAATTTTGCACACGCAATGCCCTTGTTCTTGAAATTTTGCACACGCTAGGCCCTTGTTCTTGCAATTTTGAACACGCTGGGCCCTTGTTCTTGCTATTTTGCACACGCTAGGCCCTTGTTCTTGCAATTTTGCACATGCTAGGCCCTTGTTCTTGCTATTTTGCCAACGCTAGGCCCTTGTTCTTGCTATTTTGCACTCGCTAGGCCCTTGTTCTTGCTATTTTGCACACGCTAGGCCCTTGTTCTTGCTATTTTGCACACGCTAGGCCCGTGTTCTTGCAATTTTGCACACGCTAGGCCCTTGTTCTTGCAATTTTGCACACGCTAGGCCCTTGTTCTTGCAATTTTGCACATGCTAGGCCCTTGTTCTTGCAATTTTGCACACGCTAGGCCCTTTTTCTTGCAATTTTGCACACGCTAGGCCCTTGTTCTTGCAGTTTTGCACACGCTAGGCCCTTGTTCTTGCAATTTTGCACACGCTAGGCCCTTGTTCTTGCAATTTTGCACACGCTAGGCCCTTGTTCTTGCTATTTTGCACACGCTAGGCCCTTGTTCTTGCAATTTTGCACACGCTAGGCCTTTGTTCTTGCAATTTTGCACACGCTAGGCCCTTGTTCTTGCAATTTTGCACACGCTAGGCCCTTGTTCTTGCTATTTTGCACACGCTAGCCCTTGTTCTTGCAGTTTTGCACACGCTAGGCCATTGTTCTTGCTATATTGCACACGCTAGGCCCTTGTTCTTGCAATTTTGCACACGCAATGCCCTTGTTCTTGAAATTTTGCACACGCTAGGCCCTTGTTCTTGCAATTTTGAACACGCTGGGCCCTTGTTCTTGCTATTTTTCACACGCTAGGCCCTTGTTCTTGCAATTTTGCACATGCTAGGCCCTTGTTCTTGCTATTTTGCACACGCTATGCCCTTGTTCTTGCTATTTTGCACGCGCTAGGCCCTTGTTCTTGCTATTTTGCACATGCTAGGTCCTTGTTCTTGCTATTTTGCACACGCTAGGCCCTTGTTCTTGCTATTTTGCACACGCTAGGCCCTTGTTCTTGCTATTTTGCACTCGCTAGGCCCTTGTTCTTGCAATTTTGCACACGCTAGGCCCTTGTTCTTGCAATTTTGCACACGCTAGGCCCTTGTTCTTGCTATTTTGCACACGCTAGCCCTTGTTCTTGCAGTTTTTGCACACGCTAGGCCCTTGTTCTTGCTATATTGCACACGCTAGGCCCTTGTTCTTGCTATTTTGCACACGCAATGCCCTTGTTCTTGAAATTTTGCACACGCTAGGCCCTTGTTCTTGCAATTTTGAACACGCTGGGCCCTTGTTCTTGCTATTTTGCACACGCTAGGCCCTTGTTCTTGCAATTTTGCACATGCTAGGCCCTTGTTCTTGCTATTTTGCCAACGCTAGGCCCTTGTTCTTGCTATTTTGCACTCGCTAGGCCCTTGTTCTTGCTATTTTGCACACGCTAGGCCCTTGTTCTTGCTATTTTGCACACGCTAGGCCCTTGTTCTTGCTATTTTGCACACGCTAGGCCCTTGTTCTTGCTATTTTGCACTCGCTAGGCCCTTGTTCTTGCAATTTTGCACACGCTAGGCCCTTGTTCTTGCAATTTTGCACACGCTAGGCCCGTGTTCTTGCAATTTTGCATACGCTAGGCCCTTGTTCTTGCAATTTTGCACACGCTAGGCCCTTGTTCTTGCAATTTTGCACATGCTAGGCCCTTGTTCTTGCAATTTTGCACACGCTAGGCCCTTGTACATGCAATTTTGCACTGGCTAGGCCCTTGTTCTTGCAATCTTGCACACGCTAGGCCCTTGTTCTTGCTATTTTGCATACCCTACTCCCTTGTTCTTGAAAATTTGCACACGCTAGGCCCTTGTTCTTGAAATTTTGCACACGCTAGGCCCTTGTTCTTGCTATTTTGCACACGCTAGGCCCTTGTTCTTGCTATTTTGCACTCGCTAGGCCCTTGTTCTTGCAATTTTGCACACGCTAGGCCCTTGTTCTTGCAATTTTGCACACGCTAGGCCCGTGTTCTTGCAATTTTGCATACGCTAGGCCCTTGTTCTTGCAATTTTGCACACGCTAGGCCCTTGTTCTTGCAATTTTGCACATGCTAGGCCCTTGTTCTTGCAATTTTGCACACGCTAGGCCCTTGTACATGCAATTTTGCACTGGCTAGGCCCTTGTTCTTGCAATCTTGCACACGCTAGGCCCTTGTTCTTGCTATTTTGCATACCCTACTCCCTTGTTCTTGAAAATTTGCACACGCTAGGCCCTTGTTCTTGAAATTTTGCACACGCTAGGCCCTTGTTCTTGCAATTTTGCACACGCTAGGCCCTTGTTCTTGCAATTTTGCACATGCTAGGCCCTTGTTCTTGCTATTTTGCACACGCTAGGCCCTTGTTCTTGCAATTTTGCACACGCAAGGCCCTTGTTCTTGCTATTTTGCACATGCTAGGCCCTTGTTCTTGCAATTTTGCACATGCTAGGCCCTTGTTCTTGCAATTTTGCACATGCTAGGCCCTTGTTCTTGCTATTTTGCACACGCTAGGCCCTTGTTCCTGCTATTTTGCACTCGCTAGGCCCTTGTTCTTGCTATTTTGCACACGCTAGGCCCTTGTTCTTGCTATTTTGCACACGCTAGGCCCTTGTTCTTGCTATTTTGCACACGCTAGGCCCTTGTTCTTGCTATTTTGCACTTGCTAGGCCCTTGTTCTTGCAATTTTGCACACGCTAGGCCCTTGTTCTTGCAATTTTGCACACACTAGGCCCTTGTTCTTGCTATTTTGCACACGCTAGGCCCTTGTTCTTGCAATTTTGCACACGCTAGGCCCTTGTTCTTGCAATTTTGCACATGCTAGGCCCTTGTTCTTGCTATTTTGCACACGCTAGGCCCTTGTTCTTGCAATTTTGCACATGCTAGGCCCTTTTTCTTGCAATTTTGCACACGCCAGCCCTTGTTCTTGTAGTTTTGCACACGCTAGGCCCTTGTTCTTTAAATTTTGCACACGCAAGGCCCTTGTTCTTGCAATTTTGCACACGCTAGGCCCTTGTTCTTGAAATTTTGCACATGCTAGGCCCTTGTTCTTGCAATTTTGCACACGCTAGTCCCTTGTTCTTGCTATTTTGCACACGCTAGGCCCTTGTTCTTGCAATTTTGCACACACTAGGCCCTTGTTCTTGCTATTTTGCACACGCTAGGCCCTTGTTCTTGAATTTTTGCACACGCTAGGCCCTTGTTCTTGCAATTTTGCACACGCTAGGCCCTTGTTCTTGAAAGTTTGCACACGCTAGGCCCTTGTTCTTGCTATTTTGGACACGCTAGGCCCTTGTTCTTGAAATTTTGCACACGCTAGGCCCTTGTTCTTGCAATTTTGAACACGCTAGGCCCTTGTTCTTGCAATTTTGCACACGCTAGGCCCTTGTTTTTGCTATTTTGCACATGCTAGGCCCTTTTTCTTGCAATTTTGCACACGCTAGGCCCTTGTTCTTGCAGTTTTGCACACGCTAGGCCCTTGTTCTTGCAATTTTGCACACGCTAGGCCCTTGTTCTTGCAATTTTGCACACGCTAGGCCCTTGTTCTTGCTATTTTGCACACGCTAGGCCCTTGTTCTTGCAATTTTGCACACGCTAGGCCTTTGTTCTTGCAATTTTGCACACGCTAGGCCCTTGTTCTTGCAATTTTGCACACGCTAGGCCCTTGTTCTTGCTATTTTGCACACGCTAGCCCTTGTTCTTGCAGTTTTGCACACGCTAGGCCATTGTTCTTGCTATATTGCACACGCTAGGCCCTTGTTCTTGCAATTTTGCACACGCAATGCCCTTGTTCTTGAAATTTTGCACACGCTAGGCCCTTGTTCTTGCAATTTTGAACACGCTGGGCCCTTGTTCTTGCTATTTTTCACACGCTAGGCCCTTGTTCTTGCAATTTTGCACATGCTAGGCCCTTGTTCTTGCTATTTTGCACACGCTATGCCCTTGTTCTTGCTATTTTGCACGCGCTAGGCCCTTGTTCTTGCTATTTTGCACATGCTAGGTCCTTGTTCTTGCTATTTTGCACACGCTAGGCCCTTGTTCTTGCTATTTTGCACACGCTAGGCCCTTGTTCTTGCTATTTTGCACTCGCTAGGCCCTTGTTCTTGCAATTTTGCACACGCTAGGCCCTTGTTCTTGCTATTTTGCACACGCTAGGCCCGTGTTCTTGCAATTTTGCACACGCTAGGCCCTTGTTCTTGCAATTTTGCACACGCTAGGCCCTTGTTCTTGCAATTTTGCACATGCTAGGCCCTTGTTCTTGCAATTTTGCACACGCTAGGCCCTTTTTCTTGCAATTTTGCACACGCTAGGCCCTTGTTCTTGCAGTTTTGCACACGCTAGGCCCTTGTTCTTGCAATTTTGCACACGCTAGGCCCTTGTTCTTGCAATTTTGCACACGCTAGGCCCTTGTTCTTGCTATTTTGCACACGCTAGGCCCTTGTTCTTGCAATTTTGCACACGCTAGGCCTTTGTTCTTGCAATTTTGCACACGCTAGGCCCTTGTTCTTGCAATTTTGCACACGCTAGGCCCTTGTTCTTGCTATTTTGCACACGCTAGCCCTTGTTCTTGCAGTTTTGCACACGCTAGGCCATTGTTCTTGCTATATTGCACACGCTAGGCCCTTGTTCT
The DNA here is from genome assembly GCA_947471745.1 of Closterium sp. Naga37s-1. Lineage (NCBI taxonomy): Eukaryota > Viridiplantae > Streptophyta > Zygnematophyceae > Desmidiales > Closteriaceae > Closterium > Closterium sp. Naga37s-1. The sequence continues at coordinate 904,507 of CANJKZ010000498.1, read as the reverse complement.
TGCAATTTTGCACACGCAATGCCCTTGTTCTTGAAATTTTGCACACGCTAGGCCCTTGTTCTTGCAATTTTGAACACGCTGGGCCCTTGTTCTTGCTATTTTTCACACGCTAGGCCCTTGTTCTTGCAATTTTGCACATGCTAGGCCCTTGTTCTTGCTATTTTGCACACGCTATGCCCTTGTTCTTGCTATTTTGCACGCGCTAGGCCCTTGTTCTTGCTATTTTGCACATGCTAGGTCCTTGTTCTTGCTATTTTGCACACGCTAGGCCCTTGTTCTTGCTATTTTGCACACGCTAGGCCCTTGTTCTTGCTATTTTGCACTCGCTAGGCCCTTGTTCTTGCAATTTTGCACACGCTAGGCCCTTGTTCTTGCTATTTTGCACACGCTAGGCCCGTGTTCTTGCAATTTTGCACACGCTAGGCCCTTGTTCTTGCAATTTTGCACACGCTAGGCCCTTGTTCTTGCAATTTTGCACATGCTAGGCCCTTGTTCTTGCAATTTTGCACACGCTAGGCCCTTGTACATGCAATTTGGCACTGGCTAGGCCCTTGTTCTTGCAATCTTGCACACGCTAGGCCCTTGTTCTTGCTATTTTGCACACCCTAGGCCCTTGTTCTTGAAAAATTGCACACATTAGGCCCATGTTCTTGAAATTTTGCACACGCTAGGCCCTTGTTCTTGCAATTTTGCACACGCTAGGCCCTTGTTCTTGCAATTTTGCACATACTAGGCCCTTTTTCTTGCTATTTTGCACACACTAGGCCCTTGTTCTTGCTATTTTGCACTCGCTAGGCCCTTGTTCTTGCTATTTTGCACACGCGAGGCCCTTGTTCTTGCAATTTTGCACACGCTAGGCCATTGTTCTTGCTATTTTGCACACGCTAGGCCCTTGTTCTTGCTATTTTGCACTCGCTAGGCCCTTGTTCTTGCAATTTTGCACACGCTAGGCCCTTGTTCTTGCAATTTTGCACACGCTAGGCCCTTGTTCTTGCTATTTTGCACACGCTAGGCCCTTGTCTTGCAATTTTGCACACGCTAAGCCCTTGTTCTTGCTATTTTGCACACGCTAGGCCCTTGTTCTTGCAATTTTGCACACGCTAGGCCTTTGTTCTTGCAATTTTGCACACGCTAGGCCCTTGTTCTTGCAATTTTGCACATGCTAGGCCCTTGTTCTTGCTATTTTGCACACGCTAGCCCTTGTTCTTGCAGTTTTGCACACGCTAGGCCCTTGTTCTTGCTATATTGCACACGCTAGGCCCTTGTTCTTGCAATTTTGCACACGCAATGCCCTTGTTCTTGAAATTTTGCACACGCTAGGCCCTTGTTCTTGCAATTTTGAACACGCTGGGCCCTTGTTCTTGCTATTTTGCACACGCTAGGCCCTTGTTCTTGCAATTTTGCACATGCTAGGCCCTTGTTCTTGCTATTTTGCACACGCTAGGCCCTTGTTCTTGCTATTTTGCACTCGCTAGGCCCTTGTTCTTGCTATTTTGCACACGCTAGGCCCTTGTTCTTGCTATTTTGCACACGCTAGGCCCTTATTCTTGCTATTTTGCACACGCTAGGCCCTTGTTCTTGCTATTTTGCACACGCTAGGCCCTTGTTCTTGAATTTTTGCACACGCTAGGCCCTTGTTCTTGCAATTTTGCACACGCTAGGCCCTTGTTCTTGAAAGTTTGCACACGCTAGGCCCTTGTTCTTGCTATTTTGGACACGCTAGGCCCTTGTTCTTGAAATTTTGCACACGCTAGGCCCTTGTTCTTGCAATTTTGAACACGCTAGGCCCTTGTTCTTGCAATTTTGCACACGCTAGGCCCTTGTTTTTGCTATTTTGCACATGCTAGGCCCTTTTTCTTGCAATTTTGCACACGCTAGGCCCTTGTTCTTGCAGTTTTGCACACGCTAGGCCCTTGTTCTTGCAATTTTGCACACGCTAGGCCCTTGTTCTTGCAATTTTGCACACGCTAGGCCCTTGTTCTTGCTATTTTGCACACGCTAGGCCCTTGTTCTTGCAATTTTGCACACGCTAGGCCTTTGTTCTTGCAATTTTGCACACGCTAGGCCCTTGTTCTTGCAATTTTGCACACGCTAGGCCCTTGTTCTTGCTATTTTGCACACGCTAGCCCTTGTTCTTGCAGTTTTGCACACGCTAGGCCATTGTTCTTGCTATATTGCACACGCTAGGCCCTTGTTCTTGCAATTTTGCACACGCAATGCCCTTGTTCTTGAAATTTTGCACACGCTAGGCCCTTGTTCTTGCAATTTTGAACACGCTGGGCCCTTGTTCTTGCTATTTTTCACACGCTAGGCCCTTGTTCTTGCAATTTTGCACATGCTAGGCCCTTGTTCTTGCTATTTTGCACACGCTATGCCCTTGTTCTTGCTATTTTGCACTCGCTAGGCCCTTGTTCTTGCTATTTTGCACATGCTAGGCCCTTGTTCTTGCTATTTTGCACACGCTAGGCCCTTGTTCTTGCTATTTTGCACACGCTAGGCCCTTGTTCTTGCTATTTTGCACTCGCTAGGCCCTTGTTCTTGCAATTTTGCACACGCTAGGCCCTTGTTCTTGCTATTTTGCACACGCTAGGCCCGTGTTCTTGCAATTTTGCACACGCTAGGCCCTTGTTCTTGCAATTTTGCACACGCTAGGCCCTTGTTCTTGCAATTTTGCACATGCTAGGCCCTTGTTCTTGCAATTTTGCACACGCTAGGCCCTTGTACATGCAATTTGGCACTGGCTAGGCCCTTGTTCTTGCAATCTTGCACACGCTAGGCCCTTGTTCTTGCTATTTTGCACACCCTAGGCCCTTGTTCTTGAAAAATTGCACACGTTAGGCCCATGTTCTTGAAATTTTGCACACGCTAGGCCCTTGTTCTTGCAATTTTGCACACGCTAGGCCCTTGTTCTTGCAATTTTGCACATACTAGGCCCTTGTTCTTGCTATTTTGCACACACTAGGCCCTTGTTCTTGCTATTTTGCACTCGCTAGGCCCTTGTTCTTGCTATTTTGCACACGCGAGGCCCTTGTTCTTGCAATTTTGCACACGCTAGGCCATTGTTCTTGCTATTTTGCACACGCTAGGCCCTTGTTCTTGCTATTTTGCACTCGCTAGGCCCTTGTTCTTGCTATTTTGCACACGCTAGGCCCTTGTCTTGCAATTTTGCACACGCTAGGCCCTTGTTCTTGCTATTTTGCACACGCTAGGCCCTTGTTCTTGCAATTTTGCACACGCTAGGCCTTTGTTCTTGCAATTTTGCACACGCTAGGCCCTTGTTCTTGCAATTTTGCACATGCTAGGCCCTTGTTCTTGCTATTTTGCACACGCTAGCCCTTGTTCTTGCAGTTTTGCACACGCTAGGCCCTTGTTCTTGCTATATTGCACACGCTAGGCCCTTGTTCTTGCAATTTTGCACACGCAATGCCCTTGTTCTTGAAATTTTGCACACGCTAGGCCCTTGTTCTTGCAATTTTGAACACGCTGGGCCCTTGTTCTTGCTATTTTGCACACGCTAGGCCCTTGTTCTTGCAATTTTGCACATGCTAGGCCCTTGTTCTTGCTATTTTGCACATGCTAGGCCCTTGTTCTTGCTATTTTGCACTCGCTAGGCCCTTGTTCTTGCTATTTTGCACACGCTAGGCCCTTGTTCTTGCTATTTTGCACACGCTAGGCCCTTATTCTTGCTATTTTGCACACGCTAGGCCCTTGTTCTTGCTATTTTGCACTCACTAGGCCCTTGTTCTTGCAATTTTGCACATGCTAGGCCCTTGTTCTTGCTATTTTGCACACGCTAGGCCCGTGTTCTTGCAATTTTGCACACGCTAGGCCCTTGTTCTTGCAATTTTGCACTCGCTACGCCCTTGTTCTTGCAATTTTGAACATGCTGGGCCCTTGTTCTTGCTATTTTGCACATGCTAGGCCCTTGTTCTTGCAATTTTGCACATGCTATGCCCTTGTTCTTGCTATTTTGCACACGCTAGGCCCTTGTTCTTGCAATTTTGCACATGCTAGGCCCTTGTTCTTGCTATTTTGCACACGCTAGGCCCTTGTTCTTGCTATTTTGCACTCGCTAGGCCCTTTTTATGCAATTTTGCACACGCTAGGCCCTTGTTCTTGCAATTTTGCACACGCTAGGCCCTTGTTCTTGCTATTTTGCACACGCTAGGCCCTTGTTCTTGCAATTTTGCACACGCTAGGCCCTTGTTCTTGCAATTTTGCACATGCTAGGCCCTTGTTCTTGCTATTTTGCACACGCTAGGCCCTTGTTCTTGCAATTTTGCACACGCTAGGCCCTTGTTCTTGCAATTTTGCACACGCCAGCCCTTGTTCTTGCAGTTTTGCACACGCTAGGCCCTTGTTCTTGCAATTTTGCACACGCTAGGCCCTTGTTCTTGCAATTTTGCACACGCTAGGCCCTTGTTCTTGCAAATTTGCACTTGCTAGGCCCTAGTTCTTGCAATTTTGCACTCGCTAGGCCCTTGTTCTTGCAATTTTGCACTCGCTAGGCCCTTGTTCTCGCAATTTTGCACACGCTAGGCCCTTGTTCTTGCTATTTCGCACTCGCTAGGCCCTTGTTCTTGCAATTTTGCACACGCTAGGCCCTTGTTCTTGCTATTTTGCACACGCTAGGCCCTTGTTCTTGAAATTTTGCACACGTAAGGCCCTTGTTCTTGCAATTTTGCACACGCTAGGCCCTTGTTCTCGAAATTTTGCACATGCTAGGCCTTTGTTCTTGCAATTTTGCACACGCTAGTCCCTTGTTCTTGCTATTTTGCACACGCTAGGCCCTTGTTCTTGCAATTTTGCACACGCTAGTCCCTTGTTCTTGCTATTTTGCACACGCTAGGCCCTTGTTCTTGCAATTTTGCACATGCTAGGCCCTTCTTCTTGCTATTTTGCACACGCTAGGCCCTTGTTCTTGCAATTTTGCACACGCTAGGCCCTTGTTCTTGCTATTTTGCACACGCTAGCCCTTGTTCTTGCAGTTTTGCACATGCTAGGCCCTTGTTCTTTAAATTTTGCACACGCTAGGCCCTTGTTCTTGCAATTTTGCACACGCTAGGCCCTTGTTCTTGCAATTTTGCACTCGCTACGCCCTTGTTCTTGCTATTTTGCACACGCTAGGCCCTTGATCTTGCAATTTTGCACACGCTAGGCCCTTGTTCTTGCAAATTTGCACTTGCTAGGCCCTAGTTCTTGCAATTTTGCACTTGCTAGGCCCTTGTTCTTGAAATTTTGCACTCGCTAGGCCCTTGTTTTCGCAATTTTGCACACGCTAGGCCCTTGTTCTTGCTATTTCGCACTCGCTAGGCCCTTGTTCTTGCAATTTTGCACACGCTAGGCCCTTGTTCGTGAAATTTTGCACACGCTAGGCCCTTGTTCTTGAAATTTTGCACACGCAAGGCCCTTGTTCTTGCAATTTTGCACACGCTAGGCCCTTGTTCTTGAAGTTTTGCACATCCTAGGCCTTTGTTCTTGCAATTTTGCACATGCTAGGCCCTTGTTCTTGCTATTTTGCACACGCTAGGCCCTTGTTCTTGCAATTTTGGACACGCTAGTCCCTTGTTCTTGCTATTTTGCACACGCTAGGCCCTCGTTCTTGCAATTTTGCACATGCTAGGCCCTTCTTCTTGCTATTTTGCACACGCTAGGCCCTTGTTCTTGCAATTTTGCACACGCTAGGCCCTTGTTCTTGCTATTTTGCACACGCTAGCCCTTGTTCTTGCAGTTTTGCACACGCTAGGCCCTTGTTCTTTAAATTTTGCACACGCTAGGCCCTTGTTCTTGCAATTTTGCACGCGCTAGGCCCTTGTTCTTGCAATTTTGCACTCGCTACGCCCTTGTTCTTGCTATTTTGCACACGCTAGGCCCTTGATCTTGCAATTTTGCACATGCTAGGCCCTTGTTCTTGCAAATTTGCACTTGCTAGGCCCTAGTTCTTGCAATTTTGCACTCGCTAGGCCCTTGTTCTTGAAATTTTGCACTCGCTAGGCCCTTGTTTTCGCAATTTTGCACACGCTAGGCCCTTGTTCTTACTATTTCGCACTCGCTAGGCCCTTGTTCTTGCAATTTTGCACACGCTAGGCCCTTGTTCTTGAAATTTTGCACACGCTAGGCCCTTGTTCTTGAAATTTTGCACACGCAAGGCCCTTGTTCTTGCAATTTTGCACACGCTAGGCCCTTGTTCTTGAAATTTTGCACATGCTAGGCCTTTGTTCTTGCAATTTTGCACACGCTAGTCCCTTGTTCTTGCTATTTTGCACACGCTAGGCCCTTGTTCTTGCAATTTTGCACACGCTAGTCCCTTGTTCTTGCTATTTTGCACACGCTAGGCCCTTGTTCTTGCAATTTTGCACATGCTAGGTCCTTCTTCTTGCTATTTTGCACACGCTAGGCCCTTGTTCTTGCAAATTTGCACACGCTAGGCCCTTGTTCTTGCTATTTTGCACACGCTAGCCCTTGTTCTTGCAGTTTTGCACACGCTAGGCCCTTGTTCTTTAAATTTTGCACACGCTAGGCCCTTGTTCTTGCAATTTTGCACACGCTAGTCCCTTGTTCTTGCAATTTTGCACTCGCTACGCCCTTGTTCTTGATATTTTGCACACGCTAGGCCCTTGATCTTGCAATTTTGCACACGCTAGGCCCTTGTTCTTGCAAATTTGCACTTGCTAGGCCCTAGTTCTTGCAATTTTGCACTCGCTAGGCCCTTGTTCTTGCAATTTTGCACTCGCTAGGCCCTTGTTTTCGCAATTTTGCACACGCTAGGCCCTTGTTCTTGCTATTTCGCACTCGCTAGGCCCTTGTTCTTGCAATTTTGCACACGCTAGGCCCTTGTTCTTGAAAGTTTGCACACGCTAGGCCCTTGTTCTTGAAATTTTGCACACGCAAGGCCCTTGTTCTTGCAATTTTGCACACGCTAGTCCCTTGTTCTTGAAATTTTGCACATGCTAGGCCCTTGTTCTTGCAATTTTGCACACGCTAGTCCCTTGTTCTTGCTATTTTGCACACGCTAGGCCCTTGTTCTTGCAATTTTGCACACACTACGCCCTTGTTCTTTCTATTTTGCACACGCTAGGCCCTTGTTCTTGAAATTTTGCACACGCTAGGCCCTTTTTCTTGCAATTTTGCACATGCTAGGCCCTTGTTCTTGAAATTTTGCACACGCTAGGCCCTTGTTCTTGCTATTTTGGACACGCTAGGCCCTTGTTCTTGAAATTTTGCACACGCTAGGCCCTTGTTCTTGCAATTTTGAACACGCTAGGCCCTTGTTCTTGCAATTTTGCACACGCTAGGCCCTTGTTCTTGCTATTTTGCACATGCTAGGCCCTTTTTCTTGCTATTTTGCACACGCTAGGCCCTTGTTCTTGCTATTTTGCACACGCTAGGCCCTTGTTCTTGCAATTTTGCACACGCTAGGCCCTTGTTCTTGCAATTTTGCACACGCTAGGCCCTTGTTCTTGCAATTTTGCACACGCTAGGCCCTTGTTCTTGCAATTTTGCACACGCTAGGCCCTTGTTCTTGCTATTTTGCACACGCTAGTCCTTGTTCTTGCAGTTTTGCACACGCTAGGCCCTTGTTCTTGCTATATTGCACATGCTAGGCCCTTGTTCTTGCAATTTTGCACACGCAATGCCCTTGTTCTTGAAATTTTGCACACGCTAGGCCTTTGTTCTTGCAATTTTGAACACGCTGGGCCCTTGTTCTTGCTATTTTGCACATGCTAGGCCCTTTTTCTTGCTATTTTGCACACGCTAGGCCCTTGTTCTTGCTATTTTGCACACGCTAGGCCCTTGTTCTTGAAATTTTGCACATGCAAGGCCCTTGTTCTTGCAATTTTGCACACGCTAGGCCCTTGTTCTTGAAATTTTGCACATGCTAGGCCTTTGTTCTTGCAATTTTGCACACGCTAGTCCCTTGTTCTTGCTATTTTGCACACGCTAGGCCCTTGTTCTTGCAATTTTGCACACGCTAGTCCCTTGTTCTTGCAATTTTGCACACGCTAGGCCCTTGTTCTTGCAATTTTGCACACGCTAGTCCCTTGTTCTTGCAATTTTGCACTCGCTACGCCCTTGTTCTTGATATTTTGCACACGCTAGGCCCTTGATCTTGCAATTTTGCACACGCTAGGCCCTTGTTCTTGCAAATTTGCACTTGCTAGGCCCTAGTTCTTGCAATTTTGCACTCGCTAGGCCCTTGTTCTTGCAATTTTGCACTCGCTAGGCCCTTGTTTTCGCAATTTTGCACACGCTAGGCCCTTGTTCTTGCTATTTCGCACTCGCTAGGCCCTTGTTCTTGCAATTTTGCACACGCTAGGCCCTTGTTCTTGAAAGTTTGCACACGCTAGGCCCTTGTTCTTGAAATTTTGCACACGCAAGGCCCTTGTTCTTGCAATTTTGCACACGCTAGTCCCTTGTTCTTGAAATTTTGCACATGCTAGGCCCTTGTTCTTGCAATTTTGCACACGCTAGTCCCTTGTTCTTGCTATTTTGCACACACTAGGCCCTTGTTCTTGCAATTTTGCACACACTACGCCCTTGTTCTTTCTATTTTGCACACGCTAGGCCCTTGTTCTTGAAATTTTGCACACGCTAGGCCCTTTTTCTTGCAATTTTGCACATGCTAGGCCCTTGTTCTTGAAATTTTGCACACGCTAGGCCCTTGTTCTTGCTATTTTGGACACGCTAGGCCCTTGTTCTTGAAATTTTGCACACGCTAGGCCCTTGTTCTTGCAATTTTGAACACGCTAGGCCCTTGTTCTTGCAATTTTGCACACGCTAGGCCCTTGTTCTTGCTATTTTGCACATGCTAGGCCCTTTTTCTTGCTATTTTGCACACGCTAGGCCCTTGTTCTTGCTATTTTGCACACGCTAGGCCCTTGTTCTTGCAATTTTGCACACGCTAGGCCCTTGTTCTTGCAATTTTGCACACGCTAGGCCCTTGTTCTTGCAATTTTGCACACGCTAGGCCCTTGTTCTTGCAATTTTGCACACGCTAGGCCCTTGTTCTTGCTATTTTGCACACGCTAGTCCTTGTTCTTGCAGTTTTGCACACGCTAGGCCCTTGTTCTTGCTATATTGCACATGCTAGGCCCTTGTTCTTGCAATTTTGCACACGCAATGCCCTTGTTCTTGAAATTTTGCACACGCTAGGCCTTTGTTCTTGCAATTTTGAACACGCTGGGCCCTTGTTCTTGCTATTTTGCACATGCTAGGCCCTTTTTCTTGCTATTTTGCACACGCTAGGCCCTTGTTCTTGCTATTTTGCACACGCTAGGCCCTTGTTCTTGAAATTTTGCACATGCAAGGCCCTTGTTCTTGCAATTTTGCACACGCTAGGCCCTTGTTCTTGAAATTTTGCACATGCTAGGCCTTTGTTCTTGCAATTTTGCACACGCTAGTCCCTTGTTCTTGCTATTTTGCACACGCTAGGCCCTTGTTCTTGCAATTTTGCACACGCTAGTCCCTTGTTCTTGCTATTTTGCACACGCTAGGCCCTTGTTCTTGCAATTTTGCACATGCTAGGCCCTTCTTCTTGCTATTTTGCACACGCTAGGCCCTTGTTCTTGCAATTTTGCACACACTAGGCCCTTGTTCTTGCTATTTTGCACACGCTAGCCCTTGTTCTTGCAGTTTTGCACACGCTAGGCCCTTGTTCTTTAAATTTTGCACACGCTAGGCCCTTGTTCTTGCAATTTTGCACACGCTACTCCCTTGTTCTTGCAATTTTGCACTCGCTACGCCCTTGTTCTTGATATTTTGCACACGCTAGGCCCTTGATCTTGCAATTTTGCACACGCTAGGCCCTTGTTCTTGCAAATTTGCACTTGCTAGGCCCTAGTTCTTGCAATTTTGCACTCGCTAGGCCCTTGTTCTTGCAATTTTGCACTCGCTAGGCCCTTGTTTTCGCAATTTTGCACACGCTAGGCCCTTGTTCTTGCTATTTCGCACTCGCTAGGCCCTTGTTCTTGCAATTTTGCACACGCTAGGCCCTTGTTCTTGAAAGTTTGCACACGCTAGGCCCTTGTTCTTGAAATTTTGCACACGCAAGGCCCTTGTTCTTGCAATTTTGCACATGCTAGTCCCTTGTTCTTGAAATTTTGCACATGCTAGGCCCTTGTTGTTGCAATTTTGCACACGCTAGTCCCTTGTTCTTGCTATTTTGCACACGCTAGGCCCTTGTTCTTGCAATTTTGCACACACTAGGCCCTTGTTCTTGCTATTTTGCACACGCTAGGCCCTTGTTCTTGCTATTTTGCACTCGCTAGGCCCTTGTTCTTGCAATTTTGAACACGCTGGGCCCTTGTTCTTGCTATTTTTCACACGCTAGGCCCTTGTTCTTGCAATTTTGCACATGCTAGGCCCTTGTTCTTGCTATTTTGCACACGCTATGCCCTTGTTCTTGCTATTTTGCACTCGCTAGGCCCTTGTTCTTGCTATTTTGCACATGCTAGGCCCTTGTTCTTGCTATTTTGCACACGCTAGGCCCTTGTTCTTGCTACTTTGCACACGCTAGGCCCTTGTTCTTGCTATTTTGCACTCGCTAGGCCCTTGTTCTTGCAATTTTGCACACGCTAGGCCCTTGTTCTTGCTATTTTGCACACGCTAGGCCCGTGTTCTTGCAATTTTGCACACGCTAGGCCCTTGTTCTTGCAATTTTGCACACGCTAGGCCCTTGTTCTTGCAATTTTGCACATGCTAGGCCCTTGTTCTTGCAATTTTGCACACGCTAGGCCCTTGTACATGCAATTTGGCACTGGCTAGGCCCTTGTTCTTGCAATCTTGCACACGCTAGGCCCTTGTTCTTGCTATTTTGCACACCCTAGGCCCTTGTTCTTGAAAAATTGCACACGTTAGGCCCATGTTCTTGAAATTTTGCACACGCTAGGCCCTTGTTCTTGCAATTTTGCACACGCTAGGCCCTTGTTCTTGCAATTTTGCACATACTAGGCCCTTGTTCTTGCTATTTTGCACACACTAGGCCCTTGTTCTTGCTATTTTGCACTCGCTAGGCCCTTGTTCTTGCTATTTTGCACACGCGAGGCCCTTGTTCTTGCAATTTTGCACACGCTAGGCCATTGTTCTTGCTATTTTGCACACGCTAGGCCCTTGTTCTTGCTATTTTGCACTCGCTAGGCCCTTGTTCTTGCTATTTTGCACACGCTAGGCCCTTGTCTTGCAATTTTGCACACGCTAGGCCCTTGTTCTTGCTATTTTGCACACGCTAGGCCCTTGTTCTTGCAATTTTGCACACGCTAGGCCTTTGTTCTTGCAATTTTGCACACGCTAGGCCCTTGTTCTTGCAATTTTGCACATGCTAGGCCCTTGTTCTTGCTATTTTGCACACGCTAGCCCTTGTTCTTGCAGTTTTGCACACGCTAGGCCCTTGTTCTTGCTATATTGCACACGCTAGGCCCTTGTTCTTGCAATTTTGCACACGCAATGCCCTTGTTCTTGAAATTTTGCACACGCTAGGCCCTTGTTCTTGCAATTTTGAACACGCTGGGCCCTTGTTCTTGCTATTTTGCACACGCTAGGCCCTTGTTCTTGCAATTTTGCACATGCTAGGCCCTTGTTCTTGCTATTTTGCACATGCTAGGCCCTTGTTCTTGCTATTTTGCACTCGCTAGGCCCTTGTTCTTGCTATTTTGCACACGCTAGGCCCTTGTTCTTGCTATTTTGCACACGCTAGGCCCTTATTCTTGCTATTTTGCACACGCTAGGCCCTTGTTCTTGCTATTTTGCACTCGCTAGGCCCTTGTTCTTGCAATTTTGCACATGCTAGGCCCTTGTTCTTGCTATTTTGCACACGCTAGGCCCGTGTTCTTGCAATTTTGCACACGCTAGGCCCTTGTTCTTGCAATTTTGCACTCGCTACGCCCTTGTTCTTGCAATTTTGAACATGCTGGGCCCTTGTTCTTGCTATTTTGCACATGCTAGGCCCTTGTTCTTGCAATTTTGCACATGCTATGCCCTTGTTCTTGCTATTTTGCACACGCTAGGCCCTTGTTCTTGCAATTTTGCACATGCTAGGCCCTTGTTCTTGCTATTTTGCACACGCTAGGCCCTTGTTCTTGCTATTTTGCACTCGCTAGGCCCTTTTTATGCAATTTTGCACACGCTAGGCCCTTGTTCTTGCAATTTTGCACACGCTAGGCCCTTGTTCTTGCTATTTTGCACACGCTAGGCCCTTGTTCTTGCAATTTTGCACACGCTAGGCCCTTGTTCTTGCAATTTTGCACATGCTAGGCCCTTGTTCTTGCTATTTTGCACACGCTAGGCCCTTGTTCTTGCAATTTTGCACACGCTAGGCCCTTGTTCTTGCAATTTTGCACACGCCAGCCCTTGTTCTTGCAGTTTTGCACACGCTAGGCCCTTGTTCTTGCAATTTTGCACACGCTAGGCCCTTGTTCTTGCAATTTTGCACACGCTAGGCCCTTGTTCTTGCAAATTTGCACTTGCTAGGCCCTAGTTCTTGCAATTTTGCACTCGCTAGGCCCTTGTTCTTGCAATTTTGCACTCGCTAGGCCCTTGTTCTCGCAATTTTGCACACGCTAGGCCCTTGTTCTTGCTATTTCGCACTCGCTAGGCCCTTGTTCTTGCAATTTTGCACACGCTAGGCCCTTGTTCTTGCTATTTTGCACACGCTAGGCCCTTGTTCTTGAAATTTTGCACACGTAAGGCCCTTGTTCTTGCAATTTTGCACACGCTAGGCCCTTGTTCTCGAAATTTTGCACATGCTAGGCCTTTGTTCTTGCAATTTTGCACACGCTAGTCCCTTGTTCTTGCTATTTTGCACACGCTAGGCCCTTGTTCTTGCAATTTTGCACACGCTAGTCCCTTGTTCTTGCTATTTTGCACACGCTAGGCCCTTGTTCTTGCAATTTTGCACATGCTAGGCCCTTCTTCTTGCTATTTTGCACACGCTAGGCCCTTGTTCTTGCAATTTTGCACACGCTAGGCCCTTGTTCTTGCTATTTTGCACACGCTAGCCCTTGTTCTTGCAGTTTTGCACATGCTAGGCCCTTGTTCTTTAAATTTTGCACACGCTAGGCCCTTGTTCTTGCAATTTTGCACACGCTAGGCCCTTGTTCTTGCAATTTTGCACTCGCTACGCCCTTGTTCTTGCTATTTTGCACACGCTAGGCCCTTGATCTTGCAATTTTGCACACGCTAGGCCCTTGTTCTTTCAAATTTGCACTTGCTAGGCCCTAGTTCTTGCAATTTTGCACTTGTTAGGCCCTTGTTCTTGAAATTTTGCACTCGCTAGGCCCTTGTTTTCGCAATTTTGCACACGCTAGGCCCTTGTTCTTGCTATTTCGCACTCGCTAGGCCCTTGTTCTTGCAATTTTGCACACGCTAGGCCCTTGTTCGTGAAATTTTGCACACGCTAGGCCCTTGTTCTTGAAATTTTGCACACGCAAGGCCCTTGTTCTTGCAATTTTGCACACGCTAGGCCCTTGTTCTTGAAGTTTTGCACATCCTAGGCCTTTGTTCTTGCAATTTTGCACACGCTAGGCCCTTGTTCTTGCTATTTTGCACACGCTAGGCCCTTGTTCTTGCAATTTTGGACACGCTAGTCCCTTGTTCTTGCTATTTTGCACACGCTAGGCCCTCGTTCTTGCAATTTTGCACATGCTAGGCCCTTCTTCTTGCTATTTTGCACACGCTAGGCCCTTGTTCTTGCAATTTTGCACACGCTAGGCCCTTGTTCTTGCTATTTTGCACACGCTAGCCCTTGTTCTTGCAGTTTTGCACACGCTAGGCCCTTGTTCTTTAAATTTTGCACACGCTAGGCCCTTGTTCTTGCAATTTTGCACACGCTAGGCCCTTGTTCTTGCAATTTTGCACTCGCTACGCCCTTGTTCTTGCTATTTTGCACACGCTAGGCCCTTGATCTTGCAATTTTGCACATGCTAGGCCCTTGTTCTTGCAAATTTGCACTTGCTAGGCCCTAGTTCTTGCAATTTTGCACTCGCTAGGCCCTTGTTCTTGAAATTTTGCACTCGCTAGGCCCTTGTTTTCGCAATTTTGCACACGCTAGGCCCTTGTTCTTACTATTTCGCACTCGCTAGGCCCTTGTTCTTGCAATTTTGCACACGCTAGGCCCTTGTTCTTGAAATTTTGCACACGCTAGGCCCTTGTTCTTGAAATTTTGCACACGCAAGGCCCTTGTTCTTGCAATTTTGCACACGCTAGGCCCTTGTTCTTGAAATTTTGCACATGCTAGGCCTTTGTTCTTGCAATTTTGCACACGCTAGTCCCTTGTTCTTGCTATTTTGCACACGCTAGGCCCTTGTTCTTGCAATTTTGCACACGCTAGTCCCTTGTTCTTGCTATTTTGCACACGCTAGGCCCTTGTTCTTGCAATTTTGCACATGCTAGGTCCTTCTTCTTGCTATTTTGCACACGCTAGGCCCTTGTTCTTGCAATTTTGCACACGCTAGGCCCTTGTTCTTGCTATTTTGCACACGCTAGCCCTTGTTCTTGCAGTTTTGCACACGCTAGGCCCTTGTTCTTTAAATTTTGCACACGCTAGGCCCTTGTTCTTGCAATTTTGCACACGCTAGTCCCTTGTTCTTGCAATTTTGCACTCGCTACGCCCTTGTTCTTGATATTTTGCACACGCTAGGCCCTTGATCTTGCAATTTTGCACACGCTAGGCCCTTGTTCTTGCAAATTTGCACTTGCTAGGCCCTAGTTCTTGCAATTTTGCACTCGCTAGGCCCTTGTTCTTGCAATTTTGCACTCGCTAGGCCCTTGTTTTCGCAATTTTGCACACGCTAGGCCCTTGTTCTTGCTATTTCGCACTCGCTAGGCCCTTGTTCTTGCAATTTTGCACACGCTAGGCCCTTGTTCTTGAAAGTTTGCACACGCTAGGCCCTTGTTCTTGAAATTTTGCACACGCAAGGCCCTTGTTCTTGCAATTTTGCACACGCTAGTCCCTTGTTCTTGAAATTTTGCACATGCTAGGCCCTTGTTCTTGCAATTTTGCACACGCTAGTCCCTTGTTCTTGCTATTTTGCACACGCTAGGCCCTTGTTCTTGCAATTTTGCACACACTACGCCCTTGTTCTTTCTATTTTGCACACGCTAGGCCCTTGTTCTTGAAATTTTGCACACGCTAGGCCCTTTTTCTTGCAATTTTGCACATGCTAGGCCCTTGTTCTTGAAATTTTGCACACGCTAGGCCCTTGTTCTTGCTATTTTGGACACGCTAGGCCCTTGTTCTTGAAATTTTGCACACGCTAGGCCCTTGTTCTTGCAATTTTGAACACGCTAGGCCCTTGTTCTTGCAATTTTGCACACGCTAGGCCCTTGTTCTTGCTATTTTGCACATGCTAGGCCCTTTTTCTTGCTATTTTGCACACGCTAGGCCCTTGTTCTTGCTATTTTGCACACGCTAGGCCCTTGTTCTTGCAATTTTGCACACGCTAGGCCCTTGTTCTTGCAATTTTGCACACGCTAGGCCCTTGTTCTTGCAATTTTGCACACGCTAGGCCCTTGTTCTTGCAATTTTGCACACGCTAGGCCCTTGTTCTTGCTATTTTGCACACGCTAGTCCTTGTTCTTGCAGTTTTGCACACGCTAGGCCCTTGTTCTTGCTATATTGCACATGCTAGGCCCTTGTTCTTGCAATTTTGCACACGCAATGCCCTTGTTCTTGAAATTTTGCACACGCTAGGCCTTTGTTCTTGCAATTTTGAACACGCTGGGCCCTTGTTCTTGCTATTTTGCACATGCTAGGCCCTTTTTCTTGCTATTTTGCACACGCTAGGCCCTTGTTCTTGCTATTTTGCACACGCTAGGCCCTTGTTCTTGAAATTTTGCACACGCAAGGCCCTTGTTCTTGCAATTTTGCACACGCTAGGCCCTTGTTCTTGAAATTTTGCACATGCTAGGCCTTTGTTCTTGCAATTTTGCACACGCTAGTCCCTTGTTCTTGCTATTTTGCACACGCTAGGCCCTTGTTCTTGCAATTTTGCACATGCTAGGCCCTTGTTCTTGCAAATTTGCACTTGCTAGGCCCTAGTTCTTGCAATTTTGCACTCGCTAGGCCCTTGTTCTTGAAATTTTGCACTCGCTAGGCCCTTGTTTTCGCAATTTTGCACACGCTAGGCCCTTGTTCTTACTATTTCGCACTCGCTAGGCCCTTGTTCTTGCAATTTTGCACACGCTAGGCCCTTGTTCTTGAAATTTTGCACACGCTAGGCCCTTGTTCTTGAAATTTTGCACACGCAAGGCCCTTGTTCTTGCAATTTTGCACACGCTAGGCCCTTGTTCTTGAAATTTTGCACATGCTAGGCCTTTGTTCTTGCAATTTTGCACACGCTAGTCCCTTGTTCTTGCTATTTTGCACACGCTAGGCCCTTGTTCTTGCAATTTTGCACACGCTAGTCCCTTGTTCTTGCTATTTTGCACACGCTAGGCCCTTGTTCTTGCAATTTTGCACATGCTAGGTCCTTCTTCTTGCTATTTTGCACACGCTAGGCCCTTGTTCTTGCAATTTTGCACACGCTAGGCCCTTGTTCTTGCTATTTTGCACACGCTAGCCCTTGTTCTTGCAGTTTTGCACACGCTAGGCCCTTGTTCTTTAAATTTTGCACACGCTAGGCCCTTGTTCTTGCAATTTTGCACACGCTAGTCCCTTGTTCTTGCAATTTTGCACTCGCTACGCCCTTGTTCTTGATATTTTGCACACGCTAGGCCCTTGATCTTGCAATTTTGCACACGCTAGGCCCTTGTTCTTGCAAATTTGCACTTGCTAGGCCCTAGTTCTTGCAATTTTGCACTCGCTAGGCCCTTGTTCTTGCAATTTTGCACTCGCTAGGCCCTTGTTTTCGCAATTTTGCACACGCTAGGCCCTTGTTCTTGCTATTTCGCACTCGCTAGGCCCTTGTTCTTGCAATTTTGCACACGCTAGGCCCTTGTTCTTGAAAGTTTGCACACGCTAGGCCCTTGTTCTTGAAATTTTGCACACGCAAGGCCCTTGTTCTTGCAATTTTGCACACGCTAGTCCCTTGTTCTTGAAATTTTGCACATGCTAGGCCCTTGTTCTTGCAATTTTGCACACGCTAGTCCCTTGTTCTTGCTATTTTGCACACGCTAGGCCCTTGTTCTTGCAATTTTGCACACACTACGCCCTTGTTCTTTCTATTTTGCACACGCTAGGCCCTTGTTCTTGAAATTTTGCACACGCTAGGCCCTTTTTCTTGCAATTTTGCACATGCTAGGCCCTTGTTCTTGAAATTTTGCACACGCTAGGCCCTTGTTCTTGCTATTTTGGACACGCTAGGCCCTTGTTCTTGAAATTTTGCACACGCTAGGCCCTTGTTCTTGCAATTTTGAACACGCTAGGCCCTTGTTCTTGCAATTTTGCACACGCTAGGCCCTTGTTCTTGCTATTTTGCACATGCTAGGCCCTTTTTCTTGCTATTTTGCACACGCTAGGCCCTTGTTCTTGCTATTTTGCACACGCTAGGCCCTTGTTCTTGCAATTTTGCACACGCTAGGCCCTTGTTCTTGCAATTTTGCACACGCTAGGCCCTTGTTCTTGCAATTTTGCACACGCTAGGCCCTTGTTCTTGCAATTTTGCACACGCTAGGCCCTTGTTCTTGCTATTTTGCACACGCTAGTCCTTGTTCTTGCAGTTTTGCACACGCTAGGCCCTTGTTCTTGCTATATTGCACATGCTAGGCCCTTGTTCTTGCAATTTTGCACACGCAATGCCCTTGTTCTTGAAATTTTGCACACGCTAGGCCTTTGTTCTTGCAATTTTGAACACGCTGGGCCCTTGTTCTTGCTATTTTGCACATGCTAGGCCCTTTTTCTTGCTATTTTGCACACGCTAGGCCCTTGTTCTTGCTATTTTGCACACGCTAGGCCCTTGTTCTTGAAATTTTGCACACGCAAGGCCCTTGTTCTTGCAATTTTGCACACGCTAGGCCCTTGTTCTTGAAATTTTGCACATGCTAGGCCTTTGTTCTTGCAATTTTGCACACGCTAGTCCCTTGTTCTTGCTATTTTGCACACGCTAGGCCCTTGTTCTTGCAATTTTGCACACGCTAGTCCCTTGTTCTTGCTATTTTGCACACGCTAGGCCCTTGTTCTTGCAATTTTGCACATGCTAGGCCCTTCTTCTTGCTATTTTGCACACGCTAGGCCCTTGTTCTTGCAATTTTGCACACACTAGGCCCTTGTTCTTGCTATTTTGCACACGCTAGCCCTTGTTCTTGCAGTTTTGCACACACTAGGCCCTTGTTCTTTAAATTTTGCACACGCTAGGCCCTTGTTCTTGCAATTTTGCACACGCTACTCCCTTGTTCTTGCAATTTTGCACTCGCTACGCCCTTGTTCTTGATATTTTGCACACGCTAGGCCCTTGATCTTGCAATTTTGCACACGCTAGGCCCTTGTTCTTGCAAATTTGCACTTGCTAGGCCCTAGTTCTTGCAATTTTGCACTCGCTAGGCCCTTGTTCTTGCAATTTTGCACTCGCTAGGCCCTTGTTTTCGCAATTTTGCACACGCTAGGCCCTTGTTCTTGCTATTTCGCACTCGCTAGGCCCTTGTTCTTGCAATTTTGCACACGCTAGGCCCTTGTTCTTGAAAGTTTGCACACGCTAGGCCCTTGTTCTTGAAATTTTGCACACGCAAGGCCCTTGTTCTTGCAATTCTGCACATGCTAGTCCCTTGTTCTTGAAATTTTGCACATGCTAGGCCCTTGTTGTTGCAATTTTGCACACGCTAGTCCCTTGTTCTTGCTATTTTGCACACGCTAGGCCCTTGTTCTTGCAATTTTGCACACACTAGGCCCTTGTTCTTGCTATTTTGCACACGCTAGGCCCTTGTTCTTGCTATTTTGCACATGCTAGGCCCTTGTTCTTGCAATTTTGCACATGCTAGGCCCTTGTTCTTTCTATTTTGCACACGCTAGGCCCTTGTTCTTGCTATTTTGCACTCGCTAGGCCCTTGTTCTTGCTATTTTGCACACGCTAGGCCCTTGTTCTTGCTATTTTGCACACGCTAGGCCCTTATTCTTGCTATTTTGCACACGCTAGGCCCTTGTTCTTGCTATTTTGCACACGCTAGGCCCTTGTTCTTGAATTTTTGCACACGCTAGGCCCTTGTTCTTGCAATTTTGCACACGCTAGGCCCTTGTTCTTGAAAGTTTGCACACGCTAGGCCCTTGTTCTTGCTATTTTGGACACGCTAGGCCCTTGTTCTTGAAATTTTGCACACGCTAGGCCCTTGTTCTTGCAATTTTGAACACGCTAGGCCCTTGTTCTTGCAATTTTGCACACGCTAGGCCCTTGTTTTTGCTATTTTGCACATGCTAGGCCCTTTTTCTTGCAATTTTGCACACGCTAGGCCCTTGTTCTTGCAGTTTTGCACACGCTAGGCCCTTGTTCTTGCAATTTTGCACACGCTAGGCCCTTGTTCTTGCAATTTTGCACACGCTAGGCCCTTGTTCTTGCTATTTTGCACACGCTAGGCCCTTGTTCTTGCAATTTTGCACACGCTAGGCCTTTGTTCTTGCAATTTTGCACACGCTAGGCCCTTGTTCTTGCAATTTTGCACACGCTAGGCCCTTGTTCTTGCTATTTTGCACACGCTAGCCCTTGTTCTTGCAGTTTTGCACACGCTAGGCCATTGTTCTTGCTATATTGCACACGCTAGGCCCTTGTTCTTGCAATTTTGCACACGCAATGCCCTTGTTCTTGAAATTTTGCACACGCTAGGCCCTTGTTCTTGCAATTTTGAACACGCTGGGCCCTTGTTCTTGCTATTTTTCACACGCTAGGCCCTTGTTCTTGCAATTTTGCACATGCTAGGCCCTTGTTCTTGCTATTTTGCACACGCTATGCCCTTGTTCTTGCTATTTTGCACTCGCTAGGCCCTTGTTCTTGCTATTTTGCACATGCTAGGCCCTTGTTCTTGCTATTTTGCACACGCTAGGCCCTTGTTCTTGCTATTTTGCACACGCTAGGCCCTTGTTCTTGCTATTTTGCACTCGCTAGGCCCTTGTTCTTGCAATTTTGCACACGCTAGGCCCTTGTTCTTGCTATTTTGCACACGCTAGGCCCGTGTTCTTGCAATTTTGCACACGCTAGGCCCTTGTTCTTGCAATTTTGCACACGCTAGGCCCTTGTTCTTGCAATTTTGCACATGCTAGGCCCTTGTTCTTGCAATTTTGCACACGCTAGGCCCTTGTACATGCAATTTGGCACTGGCTAGGCCCTTGTTCTTGCAATCTTGCACACGCTAGGCCCTTGTTCTTGCTATTTTGCACACCCTAGGCCCTTGTTCTTGAAAAATTGCACACGTTAGGCCCATGTTCTTGAAATTTTGCACACGCTAGGCCCTTGTTCTTGCAATTTTGCACACGCTAGGCCCTTGTTCTTGCAATTTTGCACATACTAGGCCCTTGTTCTTGCTATTTTGCACACACTAGGCCCTTGTTCTTGCTATTTTGCACTCGCTAGGCCCTTGTTCTTGCTATTTTGCACACGCGAGGCCCTTGTTCTTGCAATTTTGCACACGCTAGGCCATTGTTCTTGCTATTTTGCACACGCTAGGCCCTTGTTCTTGCTATTTTGCACTCGCTAGGCCCTTGTTCTTGCAATTTTGCACACGCTAGGCCCTTGTTCTTGCAATTTTGCACACGCTAGGCCCTTGTTCTTGCTATTTTGCACACGCTAGGCCCTTGTCTTGCAATTTTGCACACGCTAGGCCCTTGTTCTTGCTATTTTGCACACGCTAGGCCCTTGTTCTTGCAATTTTGCACACGCTAGGCCTTTGTTCTTGCAATTTTGCACACGCTAGGCCCTTGTTCTTGCAATTTTGCACATGCTAGGCCCTTGTTCTTGCTATTTTGCACACGCTAGCCCTTGTTCTTGCAGTTTTGCACACGCTAGGCCCTTGTTCTTGCTATATTGCACACGCTAGGCCCTTGTTCTTGCAATTTTGCACACGCTAGGCCCTTGTTCTTGAATTTTTGCACACGCTAGGCCCTTGTTCTTGCAATTTTGAACACGCTAGGCCCTTGTTCTTGCAATTTTGCACACGCTAGGCCCTTGTTCTTGCTATTTTGCACATGCTAGGCCCTTTTTCTTGCTATTTTGCACACGCTAGGCCCTTGTTCTTGCTATTTTGCACACGCTAGGCCCTTGTTCTTGCAATTTTGCACACGCTAGGCCCTTGTTCTTGCAATTTTGCACACGCTAGGCCCTTGTTCTTGCAATTTTGCACACGCTAGGCCCTTGTTCTTGCAATTTTGCACACGCTAGGCCCTTGTTCTTGCTATTTTGCACACGCTAGTCCTTGTTCTTGCAGTTTTGCACACGCTAGGCCCTTGTTCTTGCTATATTGCACATGCTAGGCCCTTGTTCTTGCAATTTTGCACACGCAATGCCCTTGTTCTTGAAATTTTGCACACGCTAGGCCTTTGTTCTTGCAATTTTGAACACGCTGGGCCCTTGTTCTTGCTATTTTGCACATGCTAGGCCCTTTTTCTTGCTATTTTGCACACGCTAGGCCCTTGTTCTTGCTATTTTGCACACGCTAGGCCCTTGTTCTTGAAATTTTGCACACGCAAGGCCCTTGTTCTTGCAATTTTGCACACGCTAGGCCCTTGTTCTTGAAATTTTGCACATGCTAGGCCTTTGTTCTTGCAATTTTGCACACGCTAGTCCCTTGTTCTTGCTATTTTGCACACGCTAGGCCCTTGTTCTTGCAATTTTGCACACGCTAGTCCCTTGTTCTTGCTATTTTGCACACGCTAGGCCCTTGTTCTTGCAATTTTGCACATGCTAGGCCCTTCTTCTTGCTATTTTGCACACGCTAGGCCCTTGTTCTTGCAATTTTGCACACACTAGGCCCTTGTTCTTGCTATTTTGCACACGCTAGCCCTTGTTCTTGCAGTTTTGCACACGCTAGGCCCTTGTTCTTTAAATTTTGCACACGCTAGGCCCTTGTTCTTGCAATTTTGCACACGCTACTCCCTTGTTCTTGCAATTTTGCACTCGCTACGCCCTTGTTCTTGATATTTTGCACACGCTAGGCCCTTGATCTTGCAATTTTGCACACGCTAGGCCCTTGTTCTTGCAAATTTGCACTTGCTAGGCCCTAGTTCTTGCAATTTTGCACTCGCTAGGCCCTTGTTCTTGCAATTTTGCACTCGCTAGGCCCTTGTTTTCGCAATTTTGCACACGCTAGGCCCTTGTTCTTGCTATTTCGCACTCGCTAGGCCCTTGTTCTTGCAATTTTGCACACGCTAGGCCCTTGTTCTTGAAAGTTTGCACACGCTAGGCCCTTGTTCTTGAAATTTTGCACACGCAAGGCCCTTGTTCTTGCAATTTTGCACATGCTAGTCCCTTGTTCTTGAAATTTTGCACATGCTAGGCCCTTGTTGTTGCAATTTTGCACACGCTAGTCCCTTGTTCTTGCTATTTTGCACACGCTAGGCCCTTGTTCTTGCAATTTTGCACACACTACGCCCTTGTTCTTACTATTTTGCACACGCTAGGCCCTTGTTCTTGAAATTTTGCACACGCTAGGCCCTTTTTCTTGCAATTTTGCACATGCTAGGCCCTTGTTCTTGAAATTTTGCACACGCTAGGCCCTTGTTCTTGCTATTTTGGACACGCTAGGCCCTTGTTCTTGAAATTTTGCACACGCTAGGCCCTTGTTCTTGCAATTTTGAACATGCTAGGCCCTTGTTCTTGCAATTTTGCACACGCTAGGCCCTTGTTCTTGCTATTTTGCACATGCTAGGCCCTTTTTCTTGCTATTTTGCACACGCTAGGCCCTTGTTCTTGCTATTTTGCACACGCTAGGCCCTTGTTCTTGCAATTTTGCACACGCTAGGCCCTTGTTCTTGCAATTTTGCACACACTAGGCCCTTGTTCTTGCAATTTTGCACACGCTAGGCCCTTGTTCTTGCAATTTTGCACACGCTAGGCCCTTGTTCTTGCTATTTTGCACACGCTAGTCCTTGTTCTTGCAGTTTTGCACACGCTAGGCCCTTGTTCTTGCTATATTGCACATGCTAGGCCCTTGTTCTTGCAATTTTGCACACGCAATGCCCTTGTTCTTGAAATTTTGCACACGCTAGGCCTTTGTTCTTGCAATTTTGAACACGCTGGGCCCTTGTTCTTGCTATTTTGCACATGCTAGGCCCTTTATCTTGCTATTTTGCACACGCTAGGCCCTTGTTCTTGCTATTTTGCACACGCTAGGCCCTTGTTCTTGCAATTTTGCACACGCGACCCTTGTTTTTGCTATTTTGCACACACTAGGCCCTTGTTCTTGCAATTTTGCACATGCTAGGCCCTTGTTCTTGCAATTTTGCACACGCTAGGCCCTTGTTCTTTCTATTTTGCACACGCTAGTCCTTGTTCTTGCAGTTTTGCACACGCTAGGCCCTTGTTCTTGCTATATTGCACATGCTAGGCCCTTGTTCTTGCAATTTTGCACACGCAATGCCCTTGTTCTTGAAATTTTGCACACGCTAGGCCTTTGTTCTTGCAATTTTGAACACGCTGGGCCCTTGTTCTTGCTATTTTGCACATGCTAGGCCCTTTTTCTTGCTATTTTGCACACGCTAGGCCCTTGTTCTTGCTATTTTGCACACGCTAGGCCCTTGTTCTTGCAATTTTGCACACGCTAGGCCCTTGTTCTTGCTATTTTGCACACGCTAGGCCCTTGTTCTTGCAATTTTGCACACGCTAGGCCCTTGTTCTTGCTATTTTGCACACGCTAGGCCCGTGTTCTTGCAATTTTGCATACGCTAGGCCCTTGTTCTTGCAATTTTGCACACGCTAGGCCATTGTTCTTGCAATTTTGCACATGCTAGGCCCTTGTTCTTGCAATTTTGCACACGCTAGGCCCTTGTACATGCAATTTTGCACTGGCTAGGCCCTTGTTCTTGCAATCTTGCACACGCTAGGCCCTTGTTCTTGATATTTTGCACACCCTAGGCCCATAGCAAGAACAAGGGCCTAGCATGTGCAAAATAGCAAGAACAAGGGCCTAGCGTGTGCAAAATTGCAAGAACAAGGGCCTAGCGTGTGCAAAATTTCAAGAACAAGGGCCTAGTGTGTGCAAAATTTAAAGAACAAGGGCCTAGCGTGTGCAAAATAACAAGAACAAGGGACTAGCGTGTGTAAAATTGCAAGAACAAGGGCCTAGCGTATGCAAAATAGCAAGAACAAGGGCATAGCGAGTGCAAAATTGCAAGAATAAGGGCCTAGCGTGTGCAAAATAGCAAGAACAAGGGCCTAGCATGTGCAAAATTGCAAGAACAAGGGCCTAGCATGTGCAAAATTGCAAGAACAAGGGCCTAGCGTGTGCAAAATTTCAAGAACAAGGGCCTAGCGTGTGCAAAATTGCAAGAACAAGGGCCTAGCGTGTGCAAAATAGCAAGATCAAGGGCCTAGCGTGTGCAAAATAGCAAGAACAAGGGCCTAGCGTGTGCAAAATTGCAAGAACAAGGGCCTAGCGTGTGCAAAATTGCAAGAACAAGGGCCTAGCAAGTGCAAAATTGCAAGAACAAGGGCATAGCGAGTGCAAAATTGCAAGAACAAGGGCCTAGCGTGTGCAAAATTGCAAGAAACAAGTGCCTAGTGTGTGAAACTGTTCCCGCCAATTCCCTTGCTCAGCGATGACTTGTGGCATTAGCGAGCTCATGGCATCAGCGCCTCGGACATACCTCGCACGCGAAGCTGAAAAACTGCATTGACGCAGGAGTATTCGCACCTGGCGCACTCCTACGCCAAGACGGTACTGAAGTGAGAGGCGCGACACACCCGCGCAACTGCACCGTCTGCCCCGAGGCTGCGCAAAGTCATCGCGCGCGAGGGATGTCCGAGGCGCATGCCACAGGTCCTCGCTCAGCGATGACATGTGGCGCGCGAGGGATGTCCAAGCGCTTCCACCCCCAAAACGCGGAAGGATCCGCAGGGTCACGTAGCTGCGCTTGTCTAGTCCTATTACCAAGCCAACAAGGGCATGGGAGGGTTGCGAGGATCATCGGTCATCGGCGCTCACGAATGAAGAGCGCCCGCTGCACTTCCTGCAGATGTGCGGATCCTTCCGCATTTTGGGGCTGGAAGAGCTCGTTTTGAGCGTTTTTCTTCCGCCGGGTCACGTGGCCGCGCCTGTCTGGTCCTATTACCAAGCCAGCAAGGGCGTGGGAGGCTTGGAGCATCATCGGTCATCGGCACTCGCGAATGAAGAGCGTCCGCTGCACATTCTGCACATGTGCGGATCCTTCCGCGTTTTGGGACAGGAAGCGCTCGTTCCATGCGTTTTTCTCCCGCTGGGTCACGTGGCCTCACCTATCTGGTCCTACTACCAAGCCAGGAAGGGTGTGGTAGGCTTGCGAGCATCATCGGTCATCGGCGCTCGCGAATGAAGAGCGCCCGCTGCACTTCCTGCACATGTGCGGATCCTTTCGTGTTATGGGGGTCGAAGCACTCATTCTGAGCGTTTTTCTTCCGCCGGGTCACGTGGCCGCGCCTGTCTGGTACTATTACCAAGCCAGCAAGGGTGTGGGAGGGTTGCGAGCATCATCGGTCATCGGCGGTCGGGAATGAAGAGCGCGCGCTGCACTTCCTGCACATGTGCGGATCCTTTCGTGTTATCTAGGTCGAAGCGCTCGTTCTGAGCCTTTTTCTTCCGCCGGGTCACGTGGCCGCGCCTGTCTGGTCCTATTACCAAGCCAGCAAGGGCGTGGGAGGGTTGCGAGCATCATCGGTCATCGGCGCTCGGGAATGAAGAGCGCCCGCTGCACTTCCTGTACATGTGCGGATCCTTCCACATTTTGGGGCCAGAAGCGCTCGTTCCGAGCGTTTTTCTCCCGCCAGGTCACATGGCTGCACTTGTCTGGGCCTATTACCAAGCCAGCAAGTGCGTGGGATGGTTGTGAGCATCATCGGTCATCGGCCCTCGCGAATGAAGAGCGCCCACTGCACTTCCTGCACATGTGCGGATCCTTCCTCGTTCGGGGGGTGGAAGCGCTCATTTCGAGCGTTTTTCTCCCGCCAGGTCACGTGGTTGCACTTGTCTGGGCCTATTACCAAGCCAGAAAGGGCGTGGGAGGGTTGCGAGCATCATCGGTCATCGGCGCTCACGAATGAAGAGCGTCCGCTGCTCTTCCTGCACATGTGTGGATCCTTCCGCATTTTGGGGCTGGAAGCGCTCGTTCCGAGCGTTTTCTTCTGCCGGGTCACGTCGCTGCGCTTGTCTGGGCCTATTACCAAGCCAGCAAGGGCGTGGGAGGGTTGCGAGCATCATCGGTCATCGGTGCACGCGAATGAAGAGCGCCCGCTGCACTTCCTGCACATGTGAGGATCCTTCCGCGTTTTGGGACTGGAAGCGCTCGTTCCGAGGGTTTTTCTCCCACCGGGTCACGTGGCTTCAACTATCTGGTCCTATTACCAAGCCAGCAAGGGCGTGGAAGGGTTGCGAGTATCATCGGTCATCGGCGCTCGCGAATGAAAAGCGCCCGCTGCACTTCCTGCACATGTGCGGATCCTTCCGCATTTTGGGCTGGAAGCGCTCGTTTCGAGCGTTTTTCTCCCGCCGGGTCACGTGGCTGCGCTTGTCTGGGCCTATTACCAAGCCAGAAAGGGCGTGGGAGGCTTGCAAGCATCATCGGTCATCGGCGCTCACGAATGAAGAGCGCCCAATACACATCCTGCACAAGTGCGGATCCTTCCGCATTTTGGGGCTGGAAGCACTCGTTCCGAGCGTTTTTCTCCTGCCAGTTCACGTGGCTGCACTTTTCTAGGCCTATTACCAAGCCAGCAAGGGCATGGGAGGGTTGCGAGCATCATCGGTCATCGGCGCTCGGGAATGAAGAGCGCCCGCTGCACTTCCTGCACATGTGCGGATCCTTCCGCATTTTGGGGCTGGAAGCGCTCGTTTCGAGCGTTTTAATTCCGCCGGGTCACGTGGCTGCGCTTGCCTGACGCTATTACCAAGCCAGCAAGGGCGTGGGAGGGTTGCGAGCATCATCGGTCATCGGCGCTCGCGAATGAAGAGCGCCCTCTGCACTTCCTGCACATGTGCGGAACCTTCCACTTTTTGGGGGTGGAAGCGCTCGTTCAGAGCGTTTTTCTTCCGTCGGGAAACGTGGCTATGCTTTCATGGGCCTATTTCCAAGCCAGCAAGGGCGTGGGAGGGTTGCGAGCATCACCAGTCATCGCTCGCAAATGAAGACCGCTTGCTGCACTTCCTGCACATGTGCGGATCCTTCCGCAATTTGGGGCTGGAAGCGCTCGTTCCGAGCGTTTTTCTTCCGCCGGGTCATATGGCTGCGCTTGTCTGGGCCTATGACCAAGCGAGCAAGGGCGTGGGAGGGTTGCGAACATCATCAGTCATCGGTGCTCGCGAATGAAGAGCGCCCACTGCACTTCTTGCACATGTGCGGATCCTTCCACGTTTTGGGACTCGAAGCGCTCGTTCCGAGCGTGTTTTTTCCCGCCGGGTCACGTGGCTTCGCCTATCTGGTCCTATTACCAAGCCAGCAAGGGCGTGAGAGGGTTGCGAGCATCATCGGTCATCGGTGCTCGCGAATGAAGAGCGCCCGCTGTACTTCCTACCCATGTGCGGATCTTTTCGCGTTTTGGGGGTGGAATCGTTCCGAGCATTTTTCTTCCGCCGGGTCACGTGGCCGCGCCTGTCTGGTCCTATTACAAAGCCAGCAAGGGCGTGGGAGGGTTGCGAGCATCATCGGTCATCGGTGCTCGCGAATGAAGAGCGCCTGCTGCACTTCCTGCAGATGTGCGGATCCTTCCGCATTTTGGGGTTGGAAGCGCTCGTTCCGAGCGTTTTTCTCCTGCCAGATCACGTGGCTGCGCTTGTCTGGGCCTATTACCAAGCCAGCAAGGGCGTGGGAGGGTTGCGAGCATCATCGGTCATCGGCGCTCGCGAATCAAGAGCGCCTAATGCACCTCCTGCACATGTGCGGATCCTTTCAAATTTTGGGGCAGGAAGCGCTCGTTTCGAGCGTTTTTCTCCTGCCAGGTCACGTGGCTGCACTTGTCTAGGCCTATTACCAAGCCAGCAAGGGCGTGGGAGGGTTGCGAGCATCGTCGGTCATCGGCGCACGCGAATGAAGAGCGCCCGTTGCACTTCCTGCACATGTGTGGATCCTTCCGCATTTTGGGGCTGGAAGCGCTCGTTCCGAGCTTTTTTATACCGCCAGTTCATGTGGATGTGCTTGCTTGGCCCTATTTTCAAGCCAGCAAGAGCGGGGGAGGGTTGCGAGCATCATCGGTCATCAGCGCTCGCGAATGAAGAGCGCCCTCTGCACTTCCTGCACATGTGCGGATCCTTCCTCGTTTTGGGGGTGGAAGCGCTCGTTCAGAGCGTTTTTCTTCTGTCGGGAAACGTGGTTGCGCTTGTCTAGGCCTATTTCCAAGCCAGCAAGGGCGTGGGAGGGTTGCGAGCATCATCGGTCATCGGCGCTCGCAAATGAAGAGCGCCTGTTGCACTTCCTGCACATGTGCGGATCTTTCCGCATTTTGGGCTGGAAGCGCTCGTTCCGAGCGTTTTTCTCCTGCCGGGTTACGTGCCTGCGCTTGTCTGGGCCTATTACCAAGCCAGCAAGGGCGTGGGAGGGTTGCGAGCATCATCGGTCATCGGCGCTCGCAAATGAAGAGCGCCCGTTGCACTTCCTGCACATGTGCAGATCCTTCCGCATTTTGGGCTGGAAGCGCTCGTTCCGAGCGTTTTTCTCCTGCCGGGTTACGTGCCTGCGCTTGTCTGGGCCTATTACCAAGCCAGCAAGGGCGTGGGAGGGTTGCGAGCATCATCGATCATCGGCGCTCGCAAATGAAGAGCGCCCGTTGCACTTCCTGCACATGTGCGGATCCTTCCGCATTTTGGGGAAACGTGGCTGCGCTTGTTTGGGCCTATTACCAAGCCACCAAGGGCGTGGGAGGGTTGCGAGCATCATCGGTCATCGGCGCTCGCGAATGAACAGCGCCCTCTGCACTTTCCTGCACATGTGCAGATCCTTCCGCGTTTTGGGGGTGGAAGCGCTCGTTCAGAGCGTTTTTCTTCCGTCGGGAAACGTGGCTGTGCTTGTCTGGGCCTATTACCAAGCCACCAAGGGCGTGGGAGGGTTGCGAGCATCATCGGTCATCGGCGCACGCGAATGAAGAGCGCCCACTGCACTTCCTGCACATGTGCGGATCCTTCCGCGTTCTGGGGGTGGAAGCGCTCGTTCCGAGCGTTTTTGTTCCGCCGGGTCACGTGGCTGCGCTTTTCTGGTCCTATTACCAAGCCAGCAAGGGCGTTGGAGGGTTGCGAGCATCATCGGTCATCGGCGAGGTTAGAACATGGTTTTGTTGAAGTAGAAAGCCTAATCTAGTGGACTGGCAAGAATATGTTACTGACTGCATCTCTACAAACATAAATTCAATGTAATGCGCTGCTCAGTTTGGTAGGTATGCGCGCTTGTACTACAGGTACCATGTACGATTGGAATGCCTATATCTGCCAAATTACATAGATTCAAAAGGTTAGAACCTGGTTGGGCGGTGGGGAAATGTGTATCCTAGCGGAAAGGGGAAAAAACATATGGTACTCTTTGTATTTCTATGGAGAAATTAATGCGTTGTTCGGTTCGGTTAGTATGCACGCTTGTGTGCAGTTACAAGGTGGAGCCAGAACTCTGAAATCTCGCAAACTATGTGGATTGAAAAGGTTAGAACCTAGCTTTGTTGAAGTCGAAGGCCTAATCTAGTGGGCTGGCAAAAATCTGGTACTAACTGCATCTCTCCAGACATATGTAATGCGCTAGTCAGTTTGGTAGGTATGCGCGCTTGAACTGCAGGTACCATGTACGATTGGAAGGCCTATATCTGCCAGATTACATATATCCAAAAGGTTAGAACCTAGTTGGGTGGTGGAATGATGTGTAATCTAGAAGAAAAGGGAAAAATATTTGGTACTCTTTGTATCTCTACGGAGAAAGTTATGCGCTGTTCGGTTCGGTCAGTATGCACGCTTGTGTGCAGGTACAAGGCGGAGCTGGAACTCTGAAAACTCCCAAATTGTGTGGATCGGAAAGGTTAGAACATATTGTTGTTGAATCAGAAGGCCTAATTTAGGGGCTGGTAGGAAATTGGTACTAACCACATCTCTACAAACATAAGTAATGCGCTGGTGAATTTGGTAGGTATGCGCGCTTGTACTGCAGGTACCATGTACGATTGGAATGCCTATATCTACCAAATTACATAGATTTAGGGTGTTAGAACCTGGTTGGGCGGTGGAAAAATGTGTAATCTAGAGGAAGAGGGAAAAATATATGGTACTCTTTGTATTTCAACGGAGAAAGTAAAGCGTTGTTCGGCGGTCAGTATGCAGGCTCGTGTGCAGGTACAAGGTGGAGCCAGAACTATAAAATCTCCCAAATTATGTAGATCGAAAAGGTTAGAACCTTGTTTTTTTGAACTGGAAGGCCTAATCTAGTGGACTGGCAAGAATATGGTACTAACTGGATCTTTACAGACTGTAACGCGCTGGTCAGTTTGGTAGGTATGCGCGCTTGTACTCCAGGTACCATGTACGATTGGAATGCCTATATTTGCTAAATCATATAGATCCAAAAGGTTAGAACCTGGGTGGGCGGTGGGGAAATGTGTAATCTATAGGAAAAAAGAAAAATATATGGTTCTCTTTGTATTTCTACGGAGAAAGAAATGTGTTGTTTGGTTCGGTGTATGCACGCTTGTGTGCGAGTGCAAGGTGGAGCCAGAACTTTGAAATCTCCCAAATCATGTGGATCGAAAAGGTTAGAACCTATT
The DNA here is from genome assembly GCA_947471745.1 of Closterium sp. Naga37s-1. NCBI lineage: Eukaryota > Viridiplantae > Streptophyta > Zygnematophyceae > Desmidiales > Closteriaceae > Closterium > Closterium sp. Naga37s-1. The sequence continues at coordinate 873,683 of CANJKZ010000498.1, read as the reverse complement.
TTTGTTGAAGTAGAAGGCCTAATCTAGTGGACTGGCAATGGTACTAACTGCATCTCTACAAACATTTGTAATGCGCTGGTCGTTTTGGTAGGTATGCGCGCTTGTACTACAGGTATTATGTACGATTGGAATGCCTATATCTGCCAAATTACATAGATCCAAAAGGTTAGAACCTGGTTGGGCAGTGGGGAAATATGTAATCTAGAGGAAAATGGAAAAATATATGATACTCTTTGTATTTCTACAGAGAAAGTAATACGTTGTTCGGTTCGGTCAGTATGCACGCTTGTGTGCAGGTAGAGGGCGGAGCCAGAACTCTGAAATCTTCCAAATTATGTGGATCAATAAGGTTAGAACCTAGTATTGTTGAAGTAGAAGGCCTAATATAGTGGACTGACAAGAATATGGTACTAACTGCGTCTCTACAAACATAAGTAATGCGCGCTTGTACTGCAGGTAACATGTACGATGGGAATGCCTTTAATTGCCAAATTATATAGATTGAAAAGGTTAGAACCTGGTTGGGCGGTGGGGAAATGTGTAATCTAGAGGAAAAAGAAAAAATATATGGTACTCTTTGTATTTCTACGGAGAAAGAAATGCGTTGTTCAGTTCGGTCAGTATGCAGGCTTGTGTGCAGGTACAAGGCGATGCAAGAACTCTGAAATCTCCCAAATTATGTGGATCAAAAAGGTTAGAACCTAGTTTTGTTGAAGTAGAAGGCCAAATATAGTGGACTGGCAAGAATATGGTACTAATTGCATCTCTACAAACATATGTAACGCGCTGGTCAGTTTGGTCGGTATAAGCGACTGTAGTGCAGGTACCATGCGCGACTGGAATGCCTTTACTTGACGAGTTACATAGATCCAAAATGTTAGAACCTTGTTGGGAGGTGGGGAAATATGTAATCTAGAGGAAAAGAGAAAAATATATGGTACTCTTTGTATTTCTACGGAGAAAGTAATGCGTTGTTCGGTTCGGTAAGTATGCACGCTTGTGTGCAGGTAGAAGGCGGAGCCAGAACTCCGAAATATCCCAAATCATGTGGATCAAAAAGGTTAGAACCTAGTTTTGTTGAATTAGAAGGCCAAATATAGTGGACTGGCAAGAATATGGTACTAATTGCATCTCTACAAACATATGTAACGCGCTGGTCAGTTTGGTAGGTATGCGCGCTTGTACTGCAGTTACCATGTACGATTGGAATGCCTATATTTACTTAATTACATAGATCCAAAAGGTTAGAACCTGGTTGGGTGGTTGGGAAATATGTAATCTAAAGGAAAAAGGAACAATATATGGTACTCTTTGTATTTTTACAGAGAAATTAATGCGTTGTTTGGTTCGGTCATTATGACCGCTTGTGTGCAGGTACAAGGTGGAGCCAGAACTATGAAATCTCCCAAATAATGTGGATCGGAAATGTTAGAACCTTTTTTTTTTTAAGCAGAAGGCTTAATCTAGTGGATTGGCAGGAATATGGTACTTACTGCGTCTCTACAAACATATGTAATGCGCTGGTCAGTTTGGTAGGTATGCAGGTTTGTACTGCAGGTACCATGTACGATTAGAATGCCTATATCTGCCAAATTGCATAGATCCAAAAGGTTAGAACCTGGTAGGGTGGTGGGAAAATATGTAATCTAGAGGAAAAGGGAAAAATATATGGTACTCTTTGTATTTCTACGGAGAAAGTAATGCGTTGTCCGGTTCGGTCAGTATGCACGCTTGTGTGCAGGTACAAGGTGGAGCCAGAACTCTGAAATCTCCCAAATTGTGTGGATCGAAAAGATTAGAACCTAGTTTTGTTGAAGTAGAAGGCCTAATATAGTGGAATGGCAAGAATATGGTACTAACTGTTGGATGCACGTCATTCTGAGTGCATGTCATCCTAACGTCCTGCCGAGTGCTCGTGCTATTCATGCGTGCATTGTTTGCATGAGCATATGTCATTGTGCATGGCTGTTGGATATTTTCATCTCTGTGTTTTTCTCCAAGTTTAAATGCTTGATCATGCAGGAGAAATCCAGAGCTTTCCAACGATTCCAAGATCACCTTATTCCGACCAAGATCGCCCAAGTTACAAGATTTCCAAGACTTGGATTTCTTATTACCTTTTGGGGTTATATCAAATTTGGGTGATTACTTGGGACATGACTATAAAGGGATCTTTGGTTGGGTGGTTAGGGAAGGCAACTCTGACTTTTGGATTGGGGTGGCTAGAAGTTTCTAGCATGGGTTGCAAATGTTGCAACACCTAGGCAAAATCCAACTAGATTGGATTTTGCATGTGACACCTCAAGGGCCTCATGATGAGGGTTGCATCCTTGCTGCTAGGAAGGTTCCTACCATCCTTCCCTAGCTCTTGGAGAACCCCTTCCCTCTCATGGTTCTCTTGGAGGTTCCCAACTCCAACTCTCTATGCCCTAATGCTTGTACTTCCTCTACCATTCTAGTCATGCGGCTGCTGGACGTTTTTACATGGTTCTCACTCTATAGACCATCTTAATGACTGATTCAACTTGGAGATGGTAGCTAAGCCTAAGGCGCACAATCCTACCAAGCGGATTTGCGTATAGTTGAGAAATGAGTTCGTTGTAAGCTCTCAAAGTGACGGATCTTGAACATCACTAACTGGGTCTCTACAAACATATATTATGCGCTGGTCAGTTTGGTAGGTATGCGCGCTTGTACTGCAGGTACCATGTACGATTGGAATACATATATCTACCAAATTACATAGATCCAAAAGGTTAGAACCTTGTTGGGCGGTGGGAAAATACATGGTACTCTTTGTATATAATATGGAGACAAAGAAGAAAAATATATGGTACTCTTTGTATCTCTACGGAGAAAGTAATGCGTTGTTCGGTTCGGTCAGTATGCACGCTTGTGTGCAGGTAGAGGGCGGAGCCAGAACTCTGAAATCTCCCAAACTATGTGGATCGAAAAGGTTAGAACCTAGTTTTGTTGAAATAGAAGGCCTAATCTAGTGGACTGGCAAAACGATGGTACTAACTGCATCTCTATAAACATATATAATGCACTGGTCAGTTTGGTAGGTATGCGCGACTGTACTGCACGTACCATGTACGATTGGAATGCCTATATTTGCTAAATTACATAGATCCAAAAGATTAGACCTAGGTTGGGCGGTGGGGAAATGTGTAATCTAGAGGAAAAAAGAAAAATATATGGTTCTCTTTGTATTTCTATGGAGAAAGAAATGCGTTGTTCGGTTCGGTCAGTGTGCACGCTAGTATGCAGGTACAAGGTGGAGCCAGAACTCTGAAATCCCCCAAATTGTGTGGATCGAAAAGGGCGCTCTTCGTTCCCAAGCGCGGATGACCGATGACGCTCGCAGCCCTCCCACGCCCTTGCTGGCTGGGTAAAAGGCCCAGACAAGCGCAGCCATATGACCTGGCGGGAGAAAAATGCTAGAAACGAACGCTTCCAGCCCCAAAATGCGGAAGTATCCGCACATGTCCAGGAAGTGCAGCGGGCGCTCTTCATTCGCGAGCGCCGATGACCGATGATGCTTGCAACCCTCCCACGCCCTTGCTGGCTTGGTAATAGGCCCAGACAAGCGCAGCCACCTGACCCGAAGGAGAACAACGCTCGGAACGAGCGTTTCCAGCCCCAAAATGCGGAAGGATCTGCACATGTGCAGGAAGTGCAGCGGGCGCTCTTCATTTGCGAGCGCCGATGACCTATAAGGCTCGCAACCCTCCCACGCCCTTGCTGGCTTGGTAATAGGCCCAGACAAGCGCAGCCACGTGACCCGGTGGGAGAAAAACGCTCGAAACGAGCGCTTCCGGCCCCAAAATGCGGAAGGATCCGCACATGTGCAAGAAGTGCAGCGGGCGCTCTTCATTCGCGAGCGCCGATGACCGATGATGCTCGCAACCCTCCCACGCCCTTGCTGGCTTGGTAATAGGACCAGATATGTGAAGGCACGTGACCCGGTGGGAGAAAAACGCTCGGAACGAGCGCTTCCAGTCCCAAAACGCGGAAGGATCCTCACATGTGCAGGAAGTGCAGCGGGCGCTCTTCATTCCCGAGCGCCGATGACCGATGATGCTCGCAACCCTCCCACGCCCTTGCTGATTTGGTAATAGGACCAGACAATTGCAGCCACATTTCCCGGCGGAAGAAAAACGCTCGGAACGAGCGCTTCCAGCCCCAAAATGCGGAAGGATCCGCACATATGCAGGAAGTGCAGCGGGCGCTCTTCATTCGTAAGCGCCGATGACCGATGATGCTCGCAACCCTCCCACGCCCTTTCTGGCTTGGTAATAGGCCCAGACAAGCGCAGCCACGTGACCCGGCAGGAGAAAAACGCTCGAAACGAGCGCTTCCAACCCCAGAATGCGGAAGGATCCGCACATGTGCAGGATGTGCAGCGGGCGCTCTTCATTCGCGAGCGCCGATGACCGATGATGCTCGCAACCCTCCCACGCCCTTGTTGGCTTGGTAATAGGACCAGATAGGTGAATCCACGTGACCCGGTGGGAGAAAAACGCTCGGAACGAGCGCTTCCAGTCCCAAAACGCGGAAGGATCCTCACATGTGCAGGAAGTGCAGCGGGCGCTCTTCATTCCCGAGCGCCGATGACCGATGATGCTCGCAACCCTCCCACGCCCTTGCTGGCTTGGTAATAGGACCAAACAGGCGCGGCCATGTTACCCGGCAGAAGAAAAACGCTCAAAACGAGCGCTTCGACCCCCATAACACGAAAGGATCCGCACATGTGCAGGAAGTGCAGCGGGCGCTCTTCATTCGCGAGCGTCGATGACCGATGATGCTCGCAAGCCTCCCACGCCCTTCCTGGCTTGGTAGTAGGACCAGATAGGTGAAGCCACGTGACCCGGCGGGAGAAAAACGCTTGGAACGAGCGCTTCCAGTCCCAAATCGCGGAAGGATCCTCACATGTGCAGGAAGTGCAGCGGGCGCTCTTCATTCGCGTGCACCGATGACCGATGATGCTCGCAACCCTCCCACGCCCTTGCTGGCTTGGTAATAGGCCCAGACAAGCGCAGCCACCTGACCCGAAGGAGAACAACTCTCGGAACGAGCGTTTCCAGCCCCATCTGCACATGTGCAGGAAGTGCAGCGGGCGCTCTTCATTTGCGAGCGCCGATGACCTATGAGGCTCGCAACCCTCCCACGCCCTTGCTGGCTTGGTAATAGGCCCAGACAACCGCAGCCACGTGACCCGGCAGAAGAAAAACGCTCGGAAGGAGCGCTTCCAGCCCCAAATTGCGGAAGGATCCGCACATCTGCAGGAAGTGCAGCAGGCGCTCTTCATTCGTGAGCGCCGATGACCGATGATCCTCGCAACCCTCCCATGCCCTTGTTGGCTTGGTAATCGGACTAGACAAGCGCTGCTACGTGACCCGGCGGATCCTTCCGCGTTTTGGGGGTGGAAGCGCTTGGACATCCCTCGCGCGCCACATGTCATCGCTGAGCGAGGACCTGTGGCATGCGCCTCGGACATCCCTCGCGCGCGATGACTTTGCGCAGCCTCGGGGCAGACGGTGCAGTTGCGCGGGTGTGTCGCGCCTCTCACTTCAGTACCATCTTGGCGTAGGAGTGCGCCAGGTGCGAATACTCCTGCGTTAATGCAGTTTTTCAGCGTCTTGTGCGAGGTATGTCCGAGGCGCTGATGCCATAGGTGATCGCTAATGCCACAAGTCATCGCTGAGCAGGGAATTGGCGGGAACAGTTTCATAACTGTACGCGCCGCACGGTTGGGTTTGAATTTGAATAAAGGAATGTACCCATTAGAGTACATGACTAGCTAGGTCGATTCGTATTCCACATATACTCTTACTTTTACGCTGTATTTGCTTGGTTTCATTAACTCGATCATTTTACATTTACTGTGTTTTGAGGTCAAGGGCCCACCACTACCAATCAGCTGTGTGCGAACCTTCCCGAGGTGATTCTAGGGTCGATAAACTTCTGATCGTAACAATTATCACTATCATTACCATTACTATGATCGTCACCGCTACCGCTGTTATTACCATTTTCATCACCATTACCATTACCATCACCATTACCATTACCATTTTCATCACCATTACCATTACCATTTCCAATACCATTACCACTACCATTACCATTACCATTAAGATCTGTATTAATGTTTGGTTGTTCTAAAACAATCTTTTAGTGATTTAGATCAGATATTGAATAAGGGAGTCAGAGTGTCGCCACTTGATTGATTGTCATCGAGGAATCCCGCAAGCGCAAGAATTCTGGCGGATCCTGCCCGAGTAATAGTGAGCCGTTGGATCAGTTGGATTACTGCAGACGTGTTCCAACCGCAGAAGCCCCAGCCAAGATTCAAGCAGGTCCCGACAAACGTCGCGGAAGCACTCGTGAATACCTCCCCATGTGCCGCAGCTCCCTGTGATGTGTCAGGCATTTTGGGGGAGCGTTTCCGCCGTGTTACGGTTTCCCATCCAACCGTTGGGCTTGACGGAGCTGGCGATGCTCGCGATCGTCGTAAATACGCAGACCGGCCAGCAGTAACAGGATGCACGACAGCGATCACGTCGCAAGTCGTGAACGTTGGGGCTCGGTCCGCTTTTGGCGCAAAGGTGGTGATTTTGCGGCCAGTCGCGGTGCGCCAACCTTGTCGGCGACCCTTCATTTTCCGCCGACAGTCCAGCCTCAGGATTGGTCGAAATTCCGCTGCTCTGTGCTGAGCCAAAGCCTTCTGCGGTGGAGAGGGAGGAGGGACCACACGTAAATAACACCAAACCTTTCCTGAACCATTGGAACCGAGCTCAACAGCATTCAGATTCTCCATCCTCGCAGGAAAAACTCTCGTAACTCGTTTCAACCGAGCTGAACCACTTCAAGTTTCTGAACCCAACCCAACCAGTTTTTCCCAACGACCTAGCAGAACAAGCAGGGCAGAGCGAGCAGCGTTGCAGGCAGTGCGAGCAGCAATCAGAGGCCAATCCAATTCCCATTTCCCTCGAGCCCTCCTTTTCTCCTCCTTCCTGCTGTTCTCCATTTTCCTCCACCTCGCTCCTTTCATTTCCTTCACTGTTACAGTAGCTTCTACCGCCGATTCATCGTAGTTTGCGAAGCTAATGCCGAACTCCTCGTATTGGATTTCCAACGACAACTGCGGAGCCATGTCGTAGTAAGCAGGTCGAATTGCATTGGCTACAGTTTGCCGTCAGGAACGACATTCGCCGTCAAAATCGGCATTGATTCTTCGGAAGCGACTACTATTTTCTGTGTTCGCTTGGCGTCGTGAGAAGCGGTTTCCGCTGTAAGCAGCAACGATTTCGTTATCGGCTACAACGAATTTCGCCTTCGGAATCACCGATATTCGCTAGCAACAGCAGTTCCGGCCGACAGGATCGAGTTACGCCGTCAGAAGCGATCGCCGCCGTTCGTAGCGACTGTTCTGTTTTAGGAAATCGATAGCGAGCGACCATCTTTGTTTCTTGCTGCGTCCCTTTCGCTTGGCGACGTCATTTCGCGGGCGATGGTTCTCTTCCTGAAACAAATACTTCAGCGCGATGACGAGTTTGCTTTACTCTACCAGCGAGCGAAGATAGTCGACGCTACTTGTTACGATTCTTCTCGCTGAACGAGCAATTCCAACGACGGCTACGGTTCTTCAATCGTTTGGCGATTCTGTTCCGGCAAAAGAGCATCTTGCGGACGACGATATTTTCTGCCATGAAAATTTCTTCTCGCCAGCAGTGTTGCGCGCCAATTCCTCGATCTGCTTTATGCTTCTCGCCAGCGACATTAGTCGACACTCCCTTTTCGCTGGCGTCAGTTCGTCTCTCTTGCGACAGTTCGTCTCTCTTGCGACGATTCCTTTCCGGTTATCTAGCTTCTCGTCGGCGACAATGTTCACTGCTGGCGACGGTTCGTCTGGCTCGCGATGAGTCGTTTCGTCGCAGACGGCTCCTCGCTGGTGACGAGCTCTTTCGAGGCACCGGTTTCCGTCGGCGACGCTTAGTGATGCCAACGCGATGAAGCCGACCAGGTTAGTCCGCGCAGTTTCCTTCAATCCACTCCTCGCTCTTCGATTCGCGCAGTGAAGCGTATTCCTAGTTGCTGTCGCGTATTTCCGTCTTCTCACCTTTCGAATTGGTCCCGTGTTCTGCGTGGTATGGCAGGCGCGTTCGGCGATGCGCGTTTGTCGTGAGCGGGCTTGCAGTGCAGCGCGCTCGGGGGGGAGCGAACAAGCCGCGCGCGCTGTTGCGGGGAGCTGCGCGATGGCGTGAGCGCATGCGCGCAACGAAAGGCACGTGGCGCGCGCCGCTGGCGGAGACCGGTTGACCTCGTCGCGCTGTGCTGCATTCCCGCCCCACCTCGCACCGTCGCTCGCGCTCACGTCACCACGTGCTCGTCAGGTCAGCACTCCTCCGCTCCGCTGACTGATTGGTTTCCGCCGTCTCAACTGCAATCCATTGTATTGCCCCATGCCCATTCGGGAAATCACCCCATCTCGCTCTTCCCTCATCTATCGCCTTTCCCTCTCACTCCTCGCTTCCGTTCTCTCACCATTGCCTTGCCTTGCTTCTTCTCACTCGCCTACACCCCCCTCTTCCTGCCTCACCACCTCACCGCTCTCCCCTCTTTGTATTCCCCTTCTCCATCCCTCCGCCTCTCATCCCTCCCTGACAGGTCACCGGCGCATCTGTAGGCAGCAGGCAGCACGCAGCAGACAGCAGGCAGCAGGCAGCAGGCAGCAGTGAAGGCGTTGACTATCCTCCGCCTTCTAATCAAGCTAAGTGCCTTCTTGCTCCCTGCTCAAACTGTCGCACTGTTTGCCTCTCGCATCTCTCTGCTCCGTGCTTCCTCCATCCGTCCTCCATCCAAATCTGGCCATTCGTAGGGGCACGACGCACAAGCCACAGACCACCCCCCATCACTCCTCCAGCAGGTAAGCCCCTCAGGTTCAGTTTCAGACCCCCTAGGGTCATACAGCCTTTCAGGTAGCTTTGGGGGTCTGTGGCTTGTGGTTGCGCCTCCGCCAGTGGCCCCTCCTTCCCTTGCCTTATTCTTCTTTGTGTTCCACCTCGCCTGTCAACTCCCTGTGGCATCGCACTCTGCACTCTCCCTTCCCCCGTCATCCCACGTTACCGAAATTCATTCTCTCTGTGACTCACCTCATTCCTCCCCGCCCTCCCCTCCCTGCCGTCCCTGCCTTCCCTTCCCGCCAGGCCTGCACAAGCCAAGGCGAGAGCAGCGGGCGAGCAGCAAGCAACGTGGAGCGCCAAGGCGGGCAGCAGGGCAGCAGCACCAGGCCTCATCAACGGTTGAGGTTGCAGTATCGCCCCTGCCGCCACACTCCACATGAGCCCCCTCCCCCTCAGGTTCAGGTGCAGGTGCAGGTGCAGGTGCAGGTTGGTAGTGGCTCTTGTGGGGCTGTGGTTGGCGTCACATGCACCGTCTTTTTGCACTCGCACTGCTGTCAGAGTCTTCTCGTTTAAAGAGTCACTCCCTCCCACCTGCCCCTTACTATCTCCCTATCTCCCTCTCTCTTCTCCTCTGCCTCGCAGGTCCGTCCCTTCAACCCCCGCTCACCCTGCCCACTCTCCATTGAAGCACCCCCTCCGCCTGCACCACACAATCAGCTAAGTACCCGTTCCCTCATGCCCGCACCCTTGCCTGCAGCATTGTTTGGTTTGTTTCATCTGCTGTTGCACTGTCTTCTTGAAACAACGCCACTGGTTGGCTGCTGCTCACATGCTACAGACCCCCCTGCTTCAGGTAATTCCCTTAGGTGCAGGTAACCCTCTCAGGTGCAGGTAACCCTCTCAGGTGCAGGTAACCCTCTCAGGTGCAGGTAACCCTCTCAGGTGCAGGTAACCCTCTCAGGTGCAGGTAACCCTCTCAGGTGCAGGTAACCCCCTCTGGTGCATGTACACCCCTCAGGTTTTTTTTCAGGTGCCCTTGGGTCTGCAGTTTGTGGCCGTGCCTCAACCAGTGGCTCCTCCTCCCTTCCCTTGCGCTGGATTTCAAGTCACAGTTTCCCCTTCAACTTGCTCCCACCACTGCGCTCTGACTAGCTCTGTGTGTGCGCATTGCAGGGGCGCACACGAGAAGGCTGGGAGGAGGGCTGCCGTGGAGGGAGGCAGCTGGTGGTGCTGCAGCTGCCTTGAGCTCGCCCTCACGCCACCAGCTAAGTAACCCTCCTCCATGCCCTCACCTTCTTTGCATGTCATTTCGTTTGCTGGTTGTACGCTCTTCCCTTTGAAACAATGCCACTGGTCCAGCGCGGTTCACATGCCACAGACCCCCACACTTCAGGTATCTCCTCAGGTGCAGTGCAGGTAACCCTCTCAGGTGCAGGTCCCCCCCTCAGGTGCAGGTTCCCTTGGCGTCTGTGGCGTGTGGCCTTGCCTCAACCAGTGGCCCTCTTTCACATTTGGCAGTTCCGGTCTCTGCCTTGTGTTGTGCCCAGGCCATGCATTCTGACCACTGCCGTATGTGTGCATTGCAGGTGGAGGGGAGGGGCGCTGGGGTCAACACCGACGCTTCCCCACGCCCCTCCCCAGTGGCCGTGCAGGAGGGAGCGAGGGAGGCAGCGCCGGGAGGGGACGGGAGGGAGGCAGCAGTGCAGCATGGCAATCGCGCTGCCTCAAGGGAGAGTATTGGCGTGGGCTTGGCCCTTCAAGGTAAGCCTCTTTCCAGCTCTTCTCTGCCACACTTGTTGCTGTGGGTCTTTGATGCTGCCTCTTCAGCTGCTTATCCTTGTGCTTCGCCCTTGCTTGCCTCACGGCCTGCACTCACTCGCCTCCTCTCCTTCCTTCCCTTCTGCCCCCTTCCAGGTCCCTTTCAATGCAGCAGAGGCAGCTCTGTGCCACCTTCACGGAACCACTAGCGGCGGCACCAGCAGCAGCAGTAGCAGCAGCAGCAGCAGCGGTGGTGGTGGCCGCGGCGGCGGCGGCGGCAGCAGCAGGGGAGGGGAGGGAGGGAGTCAGCATCTTCCAGCTAAGTACCTTCTCTTCCCTGGAACCACCCTTGCTTGCTGCTCTTTCCTCACGTTGCTGCCTGAATCAATTTCGCATGTGCTTCCGCATTTTCTCCCTGAGAACTCGCCACTGGTTGGGGCCCGGTTTGCAAGCCACAGACCCTCCCCCTTAGCTCCTAAGTCCCTCAGGTTAAGCCCTCCCTAGGCCTTACACCCCCCTCAGGTTACCCCTTACTTTCAGGTTCATTTTTCAGGTTCCCTTGATGGTCCGTGGCTTGTGATCCTTCCCTCCACCAGTGGCCCCTTCCCTCCACTTCCCTGCGTTTGTATTCCCAGCTGCCATGCCAGCCTTGTGTTATGATTGTACACTCACTATCTCTGCGTGTGTGCGTTGCCGGTGGAGGGAGGGGCGAGTGGGTCGACGCCAACACTCCCCCACGCCCCTCCCTTGTGGCCGTGCAGGTACCCACGGGGATGGGAGGGCGGCAGCACTGCAGCAGCTTGCTGGTGCCACAAGGGAGAGTATTGGGTTGGGCTGGCCTCTCAAGGTGCGTTACCTCCCTCCTTTGAGTGCATTTGTTGCTTCAGTTCTCTCTGCATTTTGCCCTAGTTGTCTTTCTCGGCTTATGCGTTTCTGTGTTGACTTTAGTGTTTCTGTTCACGTCACATCACTAACCTTCTGCCCTTTCTCTCCTGTCCTTCTCCCCCTTTTCTGCCTGCCGCCAGGTCACTCGGCATCAAGAGAAGAGTGCAGGAGAGGAAGCAGAGTAGCAGACCGGCAGCAGCAGTTGCAGCAGCAGAAGCAGCAGCGCAGCAGCAGTGGGGGGTTAGGGGGGCTGGGCAGGAGATTAGGCTAGGCATGGTGTGAGCGAGGTGTGGTAAAAGGTCTGGTAAGGTACCAGGTGAGGTGTGGTGATCTGATTCCCTCCCCTCTCTCTCTCCCTCCCTTTCTCTCCTGCAGGCTGAAGGTGGGAGCACAGAACAAGGGCGGGAGAGTGGAGTCCGCCCTCTCTCTCACCTCCTCCTCTCTCCCTTCTCCCTTCCTCCCAACAGCACCCTGCCTGGATCACAGTGGAGTTCAGCCCTCCCCTAATCCCCCCCCTCCCACTTCCCAGCAGCCTCAGCATCATGGCGCCTTGCAAGGCTGTGGTAAGTGGAGGTAAGTAGAGGTAAGAGGCATGTGGGTGAGGTGTGGGGGAGCATGGGAGCATGCAGTGAGGTCACTCCCACAGGGGCAGCATCCTCAGGGGTTGTGTCTTGTGGTGGTAGGAGTGTGGTGGGTGGAATCTTCGCGGCACGGCACTCGGTGCTCAAGTAACCGAACTGGCGTTTAAAGCTTAATGGACACCGTCAGAGTCGACCGGCCGGCGGCTCTGGTTCGCGTCAGCTCTAGCTACGTCGGGGGTGGGATTTGAGTCTTGGGCTGGAAGCGATTTTCCACTACCACTCCTCGCCCCACAAGGCGCAGCCCCTGAGGGTGCTGTTTCCTAAGGAAATGGGCTGTCTGCTGCTCCTCTTGCTGGCAAGAGAAGGTGAGGAGGGGCTGAAGCCTCTTGAGAGGGTGAGTGAGAGAGAAGGGGCTGAAACCCCTTGGGTGGGTGAGTGAGAGAGAAGGGGCTGAAACCCCTTGGGTGGGTGAGTGGGAGAGAAGGGGCTGAAACCCCTTGGTGGGTGAGTGGGAGAGAAGGGGCTGAAACCCCTTGGGTGGGTGAGTGGGAGAGAAGGGGACTGGGTAGGTGGGTGAGCGGGTTGGGGTGGGTAGGTAGGTTGTGGATAGAAGATGGGCTGGGTGGGAGGTTGGGTAAGTGGGTAGGTAGGGGGGCGGGTGGGTGATTAGGTGGGTAAATGGGTGGGTGGGTAGATGGATAGTTGGAGGATAGGTGAGGGGTTGGATTTGTGGGTGGACGGGTGGGTGGATAGGTAGGCTGGGGAATATATGGGTAGGTTGGTGGGTAGGTTGGTGGGTGGGTAGTTGACTGGGTGGGTAAGTGGGCGGGTGATTTGGTGGGTAGGTTGGTGGGTGGGTAGTTGACTGGGTGGGTAAGTGGGCGGGTGATTAGGTGGGTAGGCTGGTCGGTGGGTAGTTGACTGGGTGGGCAAGTGAGGAGCGGTTGGCTGGGTGAGTGGGTACCTGGTTGGTTCTGAAGGTGGGTGGTTGGGTGGGTGAGTGGGTGGATTTATGGATGTGTGGGTACCTGGTTGGTTTTGAAGGTGGGTGGTTGGGTGGGTGAGTGGCTGGGTGGATCGGTCGTTGGGTGATTAAGTGGGTGGGTTGGTTGTTGGGTGGGTGGGTGGTGGGTAGTGAGCAGGTGGCTGGGTGTGTGGGGTGGGTGTGTAACAGGGTGGTTAGGTGGTTGAGTGTGTGAGAGTGATGGGTTGGTTGGGTGAGTGGGTGGATAGTTGGGTCATGGGTGATGGGTAGGTGGGTGATGTGTAGGTGGATTGTGGATGGTGGGTAGGTGGGTAGGTGGATAGGTGGTTAGGTGGGTTCTGGCGCACAGTGAGTTGGGCATGGTGGGTTCTTGTGAGGCAGGTTGGGCTGGGTTCTCAAGTAGGAGGTGCAGAGGGGGTGATTGTGGGCTAGGGAAGAGTGACATGAGGGTGCAGGTGAGGTATTAAGGGATGGGCATAGGTTGGGCGAGATGAGGGGGGAAGCAGGGTGTATGGCAGGGCAAGTGGCAGGTTGGTGAGGTTGATGTAGGTCGGGTAAGAAGGTTTGGGATGACGCAGGTTGGGCTGGTCAGGGCTGGATGGGGATACTGCGGAGTGGGTGGCCGAGGGTGGAATGGGTGATAGCTTTGTGAGTGAAGGATGGGTGTAATACGGTGCGAAGGTGATCATGGGCGATATGTGGTGAGTGAGATGAGATTGGGTGAGCTTGTGTGGGATGAGGCAGACTGGCCTATGTGGGCTGGCCGGGAGGAGGAGCTCGAGGCAGGAATGGACGGGAATAGTAGACGAGACAGTCAAGGACTGACTTGGGGAGTGCGATGGGTGGGTGAGAATTGTTGGGTTTGGGGCAAAACGGACGGGGTTGATTGAGGTTTGAGAAGGATTGGAAAGCATGAGAGGGATTGAGAGTGGGAATGTTAAATGCAGAATGCGCGTTTACAGTTGAGCCGCGTGATGGTGATGGCATAAATGGATGGGTTGGGGGATGAGATGGATAAGTTTGTATGCGGGTTTATTTCTCGAGTGATCTTTGACTTGGTACCATAGCAGTGCCTGACTATGCACAGGCCGAAGGGGCAAAGTTCTCAAGGCGTCATTGAAATATTCAAATCATTTCTTGTTTCCATTCTTGAGATTATTTTTTACCATTGTTTAAGCATTTGTGATCAAAGATTCTATATAATTTCTTTTTAGTGCATTTCATATCGGGTATAGTCAGCTGTTGAAGTCCTTGGGATTTTTGCGAACCAAATTTCATTTGGTACCGGGTGGGAGAAACTTCTGGGGGGTTTTAGGGCGTATCTTTGGTTCCGGTCAGGGCTGATTTTATCAGACTATTTTAGTCTGATTGTCTGAAATCTCAGACTCTTTTTTTCGCCTTTCCTGAAATTTCAGTATTCCTGTATTCTGAACTCTGAAGGCCTCAGACCTGTTAGTTTTTCAACTCTGAAAATTTCAGAGTACTTCATTGTGCGATACTGAGACTCGAGACTACAGGGAGTATGGCCCCTGAATTTGCCGAATTTCAGTCCTCCCCCCTCCCCCTCTCTCGAATTACATTCAATTCCCCCCCTGCCCCCCTCCCCCCTCCCCCTTCCCCCGCCCCCTCTTACTCCTGCTTCTCGCCAACTCCGCAACGTTTTCCCTAGGCCAAACTCGCTTGACAGATATTCGCTATTCACCAACTCGGATGCAGTTTTACAAACTTAAAACTATTCAGACTAATGATTTTTTCAAACCTGACATTTCAGAGTACTCAGAACTTGGGAAATGACCCTCAGACTAAACGAAATCTTTTTCTCCCCTGCCTCAGAGTGGGTTTTTTTGAAACGTCAGCCCTGGTTCCGGTCATGAGCACTGTTCCGGGCATGCGCGAATTGCGGATGCCCGGTACAACACAAAACACCACTTTGGGTTCTCGGAACTCATGCGACCCCCTAATTGGCGCGAGATCTTTCTCGCCAAAATTACGCCCCAAACAACAGTCGCATCCAATGGAGGGATGCCAGAACAGTTCGAAAGATCATTTGCTACACCCCCGCGAAACCATGCGACGCCCAACGAAAAACACAATCGTCAAAAATGTCGGCATGAATCCCCAAATGTTGGGAGCACGACGCGGGAAATTTTAGACACATTCTTGGGTCACTGGGATCAATTTGCCGAGTGGTTGGGTGCAGAGGTGTAAGATACGGTATATTACAAAATTGTGGCACTCGACTGACGACCGCGTGGAAGATGGCAGTCTAACGTGAATCGTGCAACCAGGTGATTGGTTGGGGGTGGGTCGTGCACGTCAGTCGCCCAACACCTACACATTGACCCAAAGCTGGGGCCGCGCGCGGCTCGGCAGCCCACTTCGGGTCATGCGCAAATTTCCGCATGACCCAAACAGTAGAATGAACAGTGCTCATGACCGGAGCCAAAGATACGCCCTTAGTAACGCTTATGTCCAGCGCCCTTTCTCCTTCCAAACCAATCTCTACTGGCCGAACCTCGTCCGATTTTGTACCGGGCCGCCAGACTCCCTCCAAAAGTTACAAATTTGAGCTCTGATTGGAAAAGCTCCGCCTGAACTTGACTACGATCGAGCATCAATGCACCATAGATATCTGGTGCACCACAATCGGTCTACCTCAATAAGAGCTGATCAGATATTACACAAGCAGCAGTTTGTGGGCTGAACATCCGTCTATAAATTACGAAAAAGTCATTTCCCATCGGCCCGAACCAAAACGTAAGTGCTGACCACTCATTTGCTATCAGGTTCCAACACTTTGCGCCTCGATTTTACCGCCAATTTACGGCCAAAATTGTCAGAGGTGCCTCCTCTGACACCAAGCCTCCCTCCCTCCCCACCACAGCAATCACTTCCTTCACCAGCAAACACAACTCTCCTCTCCTCCCCACCCCACCCACCACAACTCCTGTCTCGCTTTCCTAACTCTCACAGCTTCCCATTGTCGGCCCAGCGTTCCATTAGCTAGTAGAGATTAATCCGCCTGGAGCGACGGTAGCATGCAGGAATTTCGGTACGAAATTATTCTCGCCTTATTTGGGCCAATCGACTCGTCTATTACGTTCCACCTTAAACATTAGCTAGCGTTGCGACTCGTCTGTTCTGGTTCGATCTTGAGCCATGATACAAGTGCAGAATGCGTTCTATTGGAGGATAGATTGCAGTCATACGTTGTGGCTCTTAAATTCAGGATGGATTAGCGATGTAGGATATATTATCGACCTTAGTACGCGGTCCAAAGGCGCAGGATAGATTAGCGACTTCCAGAAAGCATTACCGTGACGTACGACAAATCTGCAACTTTCAACATGTGGCCTTAAACCACCTGACGATTTCGCCTGTCGTCGGCTTTCGCAGTCGTTTGCCGAGTTTGTCTGCCCTTCGCCAAGTGTCGCTCAAGTTGGCAAAGTTCGATGCCGCCGGTCGCGGTGTTTCTCTGCTTGCTCCCGTCGTTCGCCAAGTTTCTCTTTCATTTGCCGGATCCTACTAGCGCTTGCCGACCTTCGGTGCCTTTCACCAAGTATCGCTGCCTTTCGCACAGCTGCTGCCGTTCGCCGACTATCGATGTCTTTCGCACAGCGACTGCCGTTCGCGTAGTGTCGCTGCCTTTCGCATTCGCACAGCTGCTGCCGTTCGCGTAGTGTCACTGCCTTTCGCACAACTGCTTCCGTTCGCCGAGTGTCGCTACTTGTCGCACAGCTGCTGCCGTTCGCGGAGTTTCACTGCCTTTCGCACAGATGCTGCCGTTCGCGGAGTGTCGCTTCCTTTCGCACATCTGCTGCCGTTCGCAGAGTATCGCTTTTACAGCTGCTGCCGTTCGCGTAGTGTCGCTGCCTTTCGCACAACTGCTTCCGTTCGCCGAGTGTCGCTACTTGTCGCACAGCTGCTGCCGTTCGCGGAGTTTCACTGCCTTTCGCACAGCTTCTGCTGTTCGCGGAGTGTCGATGTCTTCAGCACAGCTGCTCCTGTTCGTTCGCGGGTTGTCCGCCGAATTTCTCTCCCGTTCACTACGTTTCACTGGTTTCGCTGACTTTCGCTGCCGTACGCGAGGTTTGCTTCGAGAAATGACAGCGAACGTCGTCGCTGCAGTAGCCGTCGAAGCCTACCTGCTGGTTCCGCCGACGTCGCTGTTGTTCCTTTCGTCCAACTTCAACTGCGGTTTCCGGCTTCGTCGAAGCATTGCTGACGTTTTCGCCGTCAAAGCGACATTTCGTCGTCAACCAACGTTGCTGCTATTCCGCGGTCAAAGCTCCGCCCCTGCTCCTTCCTCTGTAAACACAACGGCTGTCGTCAGAGCGGCGTTGCTGCTGTTTCCGTCGTCAAATCGACGTTGCTTTGAGCGCGAGGAGACGAGAGCAACGACTGCAGCAGCAGCAGCAGCAGCTGCAGCATCAGCATGAGCAGCGACGGATCAACTTGGAACTCCACGGCCTTCAAACAGACCAACAGGCGACGGGAAGCAGCAGGATGCTGCTGGGACGGAGGCGTGGCGCAGCAGCAACCGAGCAAACTGGAGCAACGACCGACGCAGCGGTGGTCACGACGGGAACAACGACCGCGCAGCCAGGCGTGACGCTTGAAGTGAAAGCGTGGCGCAGGAGCGGCAGCACGGCGATCGGAACATGGTACGTGCCTGTTGATGCTCGCAGGGGGGAAGTGTAGTGAGTCCTAGAGCGTCGCCGCGCAGAGGCAAACGTCGTGTCTCCTGTCCTTTCCTCCACCACTCGCCTCTTGCTGTTTTTAACCCTCTCTTGTTGCATCGATTCTGTGTGGATGTGTCTCTCCCCATGCGTGTGTGTGCCTCACGGCCTGCGAGACGGGCGGGAATGGCAGCGAGTTGACGGGGAAGGGGCGGGCTGCCATGGCTGGCGCGCACGAGAGACGGCCTTCCCAGCGAGGAGAAGTGAAAGCGTGGCGCAGAGCGGCGAACGGAACATGGAACGTGCCAGGGCATGCTTGCAGGGGGGACGTGTAGTGAGTCGCCGCGCAGAGGCAACAGTCGTGTCTCTTGGCCTTGCCCCCGCCGCTCGCCTCCTCTCGTGCTGCTCCTAACCCTTCTTTTTCCTCCGCGTCTGTGTGCGTGTTTTCACTCCGCATGCTTCTGTGTGCCTCACGGCCTCCGAGGTCGAGGGGAATGGCACTCTGTGGACGCGGAATGGCGCGGAATGGCGCGGAATGGCGCGGAATGGTGCGGAGTGGACGCGGAATGGCGCGGAGTGGGCGCGGAATGGCGTGGAGTGGGCGCGGAATGGCGCGGAGTGGACCCGGAATGGCGCGGAATGGCGCGGAATGGCGCGGAGTAGGCGCGGAATGGCGTGGAGTGGGCGCGGAATGGCGCGGAGTGGACCCGGAATGGCGCGGAATGGCGCGGAATGGCGCGGAGTAGGCGCGGAGTGGACTCGGAATGGCGCGGAGTGGACCCGGAATGGCGCGGAATGGCGCGGAATGGCATGGAGTGGGCGCAATGGCATGGAGTGGCGCGGAATGGCGCGGAGTGGGCGCGGAATGGACGGGACTTGCGTTGCG
>CANJKZ010000498.1:655000-850000 GCA_947471745.1 Closterium sp. Naga37s-1 | reverse complement strand
GGTATTGTGCTTCGGCAATGACCAGGCCTTGATTGGGGTTGTTCCTCTCAAACAAACCAAGGAAGCAGTGCCATTTCTTATCCTGGCTGGCAGACTTCCCTTCATTATCACACCACAAACGCAGAATCAATTCACGTTTGTACACCCTGATACACCGTCATTCATGTATCTTTTATCGATAAGCTAAACGAATCCCGCTGTTTAGCTTATCGTCAAGAATACGAGCCGCGGGGGGGCGGGGGAGAAGAGTGAAAGGGGAGGCAGGCAGGTAGCTCACCCTAGAAATCCAAACCACCTGACGGGGGAAGGGCGGGCCAAAGGCGGAAGCAGCACTCGGATCCTCTGCTTCGACCGGGATTCAGTTTTTTTGGCGAAACTCAATTTTGCCCGTGGCGAGACGGATTTGACTCGGATTCGGCGCAAAAGGGTGTTGGACCTTCCAAAATCCAAACCACCTGATGGCGCAACGAAATGGGCGCACGAGTGGTTACACTACCGGTTTGGATTATCGACGGTCGCACGAAAGCGACGTCGCAACCACTGTTCTACAGTATTTGTATATAAACTTTGTTGTTGACACTTTGGTGTACGGTAATTCTGATAAGCAGAATGTCAAAATGGCTAAGTCAAAATTCTATATGGTTTGGCTCATAACTCCATAATTTGTTGGTCATTTGCACACAAATATGGATTTCCAGCATCTCCTTGATGTCCTCTACCAGCGGGCATGAGTTTGTTATTTTGTCAAATTTGTTACATTTTGTCACTTTTGGGTCAACTAAGGTTGCTCATAGCACATGTAAAGTCATTCTCTGGGCATCACACACATGTGTTACCGTATGTGGTGACCATATTTTTTTGCATTGTTAGTGTTATGACACCTGTTCCAGCCCCCCTGAACATTTTCAGCTCTATGCAAACTGATTTGGTGGACTTTTTCTTGCAAGGAAGTTAGTGCTGAGTTGCCTGGTGTGATGTGTCAGGTGAAATCACCCACTTCTCCTTGGGCAAATGAGCCCATTTTGATAGGGCACTGTCATCACACCTAGTCCAGATCCCCATCCAGTTTTCACTTCATTTCATCAAGGTTTGCCATGCTTTTCATGTTATATTCTGCAGGCGGGTGCAGAGTTCTGTGCAGAAATGCCTGGAACCATGTTTCTTGTGAAATCAACCACTTCTCCTTGGGTAAATGATCTGATTTTCATAGGGGACTCTCATCACACATATTCCAAACTCCCCTCTGAAATTCATCTCATGTGCCCAAGGTTTGCTAGGGTTTTTTAACCTTGTTGTGCAGTTGTCTGCAGAATTCTGTGCAGAATTGCCTGGAATCAGGTTGCAATTCAAATCACCCACTTCTCCTTGGCCAAATGAGCTGATTTCTATAGGGGAATCTCATAACACATATTCCAGACTCCCCTCTGAAATTCAACTCATTTGCCCAAGGTTTGATATGGTTTTTAAGCCTTGTTGTGCAGCAGTCTGCAGAATTCTGTGCAGAATTGCCTGGAATCAGGTTGCAATTGAAATCACCCACTTCTCCTTGGGCAAATGAGCTGATTTTTATAGGGGACCCTCATCACACATATTCCAGACTCCCCTCTGAAATTCAACTCATTTTCCCAAGGTTTGATATGGTTTTTAAGCCTTGTTGTGCAGCAGTCTGCAGAATTCTGTGCAGAATTGCCTGGAATCAGGTTGCAATTGAAATCACCCACTTCTCCTTGGGCAAATGAGCTGATTTTTATAGGGAACTCTCATCACGCATATTCCAGACTCCCCTCTGAAATTCAACTCATTTGCCCAAGGTTTGATATGGTTTTTAAGCCTTGTTGTGCAGCAGTCTGCAGAATTCTGTGCAGAATTGCCTGGAATCAGGTTGCAATTGAAATCACCCACTTCTCCTTGGGCAAATGAGCTGATTTGTATAGGGGACTCTTATAACACATATTCCAGACTCCCCTCTGAAATTCAACTCATTTTCCCAAGGTTTGATATGGTTTTTAAGCCTTGTTGTGCAGCAGTCTGCAGAATTCTGTGCAGAATTGCCTGGAATCAGGTTGCAATTAAAATCACCCACTTCTCCTTGGCCAAATGAGCTGATTTTGATAGGGGACTCTCATCACACATATTCCAGACTCCCATCTGAAATTCAACTCATTTGCCCAAGGTTTGATATGGTTTTTAAGCCTTGTTGTGCAGCAGTCTGCAGAATTCTGTGCAGAATTGCCTGGAATCAGGTTGCAATTGAAATTACCCACTTCTCCTTGGCCAAATGAGCTGATTTTGATAGGGGACTCTCATCATACATATTCCAGACTCCCCTCTGAAATTCAACTCATTTGCCCAAGTTTTGATATGGTTTTTAAGCCTTGTTGTGCAGCAGTCTGCAGAATTCTGTGCAGAATTGCCTGGAATCAGGTTGCAATTGAAATCACCCACTTCTCCTTGGGAAAATGAGATGATTGTTATAGGGGACTCTCATCACACATATTCCAGACTCCCCTCTGAAATTCACCTCATTTGCCCAAGGTTTGATATGGTTTTTAAGCCTTGTTGTGCAGCAGTCTGCAGAATTCTGTGCAGAATTGCCTGGAATCAGGTTGCAATTGAAATCACCCACTTCTCCTTGGGCAAATGAGCTGATTTTTATAGGGGACTCTCATCACACATATTCAAGACTCCCCGCTGAAATTAATCTTATTTTCCCAAGGTTTGATATGGTTTTTAAGCCTTGTTGTGCAGCAGTCTGCAGAATTCTGTGCAGAATTGCCTGGAATCAGGTTGCAATTGAAATCACCCACTTCTCCTTGGGCAAATGAGCTGATTTGTATAGGGGACTCTTATAACACATATTCCAGACTCCCCTCTGAAATTCAACTCATTTTCCCAAGGTTTGATATGGTTTTTAAGCCTTGTTGTGCAGCAGTCTGCAGAATTCTGTGCAGAATTGCCTGGAATCAGGTTGCAATTAAAATCACCCACTTCTCCTTGGCCAAATGAGCTGATTTTGATAGGGGACTCTCATCACACATATTCCAGACTCCCGTCTGAAATTCAACTCATTTGCCCATGGTTTGATATGGTTTTTAAGCCTTGTTGTGCAGCAGTCTGCAGAATTCTGTGCAGAATTGCCTGGAATCAGGTTGCAATTGAAATTACCCACTTCTCCTTGGCCAAATGAGCTGATTTTGATAGGGGACTCTCATCATACATATTCCAGACTCCCCTCTGAAATTCAACTCATTTTCCCAAGTTTTGATATGGTTTTTAAGCCTTGTTGTGCAGCAGTCTGCAGAATTCTGTGCAGAATTGCCTGGAATCAGGTTGCAATTGAAATCACCCACTTCTCCTTGGGCAAATGAGCTGATTGTTATAGGGGAATCTCATCACACATATTCCAGACTCCCCTCTGAAATTCACCTCATTTGCCCAAGGTTTGATATGGTTTTTAAGCCTTGTTGTGCAGCAGTCTGCAGAATTCTGTGCAGAATTGCCTGGAATCAGGTTGCAATTGAAATCACCCACTTCTCCTTGGGCAAATGAGCTGATTTTTATAGGGGACTCTCATCACACATATTCAAGACTCCCCGCTGAAATTCACCTTATTTGCCCAAGGTTTGATATGGATTTTAAGCCTTGTTGTGCAGCAGTCTGCAGAATTCTGTGCAGAATTGCCTGGAATCAGGTTGCAATTGAAATCACCCACTTCTCCTTGGGCAAATGAGCTGATTTTTATAGGGGACTCTCATCACACATATTCCAGACTCCCCTATGAAATTCACCTCATTTCGTAGAGGTTTGATATGTTTTTCATGCTCTTCTCTGCAGGCGGGAGCAGATCACTTTGTTGAAATGTACAACATTTGTTTTGTATTTAAATGCCATTGTTATACGGGTGCTAATGAGCCCTTATTGATAGGGCACTCATCTCACACTTATAGGATTATCCGTTTTAGAATTGGGTGTGCTAATCATGCAAAGTTCATGCTTGTGTTTGTTTTATGGGTTACAAAAACTAGCACTGTACGTGCTACGCGAATACCCCTATAGCGGTACTGTGGGATGTACACGGTCATTCGGTTTCTGACACGTGTGACAGGTCGCAGAGACTGCTCTATTTCCACGTTGCGGAGGGAACCATGCGGATGGGATAGTTATACGTGGCAGCCTGTCATGAACCTGACACAGGACACCTTTCTTTTTTTTTAGGGGCTGCCCGTCACCATTTCGTACTAGGTCGAGGCAAAGCTGAGACCATGCAATGCACCGCAGAACATGCAATATGCTTACATGGCATATAAGGTTGGCAATCAACCAACCAGCAACTGAAGTAGAACATTTAGGAGAACAATCTGGCGACAAATAGGCCAATCACTGCAGAAGGATGCAAAGAGTAGTTCGCAGATGTTCGAAGGGAAATGGTGAGAAGCCTAATATTTTGATGTAGGGGGCAGAAAAGTCTTACTACGCCTGGCGTTTGTAGCAAAGCCTTTCCCACCTTCTGTGAGGACGAGAGCACAACCAATTCTACCAGCGAAGCAGAAGTTGTTATCAGGGTGGGTGCACCAAAGCTCAAGGTCATTCTCGCCATTCCAATCTGAGTCTTGGTTCCACAACTAGCCTCCTCACTAGCTTCCCTCTCATTCTAGTGTCGGCCTCAAATCCTGCAGGCGGACAGTGTATGGTAGTAACCGTATAGCTACCTGCCATCTTCTGGCTTACTTACGCGATGTCGTCCCAGTTAATCACAGATGGCTGCGGATTGTCTGTACGACTAGGGCTGGAGTCTTATGAAATGTTAATCGCTCGTCAGGAAGAGTGGAACGAGGCGTTGTTACTTTTCGGCCTTGTGTATGTATCCAAGCGCAGTTTGTAACGCACGCCGACTTCATCGGCACGTTAAACCCTTGTATTTTTAGACACGCACCTGCTATCTTCTTACCTCTGCGACATGTCGGCTTGGATGCAGGGAGGTTGCCAAGGACAAGATTGGGGATCCTCGCGTTCGCAGGGACATAAAGATTCTGGCTCCTACCGAGCATCGGCGTTTGAGGTCTGCCGTCTCGCATGTCCCCAGTTGTGGCAGCGAACATCGGTCGCTGTTGGACTACCAGATGGTTTTAATACCCATGATATCAGAGTGAGTTTCTTGACATGGATCCGCAACGTCTGTCGATGACACCAGCTTATCTTGCTAATCCAAACTTCGATGTACCGCAGAGTCCCTGTTGTTCACTCGACGGCGAACAGTCTCATGGTGCTGATGAACCCGCAAGATTTGTTAGCACATCCCCGCGGAGAGTACCGTACGCGTGTGCTACACTTCGACCCTAAATCTCCAATCCCAACCCATCGCCACAGCGACCATGCCAAGGAGGTGTTCGAGTAAGTGTCACTCCTTAATCAGATGTGCGGTTTGTATGGACGCATGTTATTGATTATTTGCGACCCCCTTGCCCTGTAGCTGGCTTATTCGACAACTAGATGTGGAATACAGCCGAGGTCGCAGGGTCTCTGGCAGCCACGCCGAAGCGGTGCAGAAAGATTTGAGGGATCGCCTAGAGGAACTGATTCCGGAGGAAGGCAGGGTAAGGAGTCTCTATTTTTATGATTTAAGCGTTGTATGATATTAAGCTTGTAAAATGTTACGGGAGTGTCTGACAATCACCTGTTCACGCACATGTCGCAGATCAACAAGGTTCAGGGACAGAGGCAAGTGGGTTCCGGGCTGCACGTTACCCATCTGTTCAGCAAGTCGCTGGACAAATGGGGGGATGTCATGGCGATTCAAACTGCAGAGCCGATGATCCCCTTAGGGAAGGGGAAAAACAGCGCGAAAGAAATTCGGAGTATGCTGGAGTCGACCTGCAGGGCCTTCTTCGACCTGCAAGGAGTCCAGCTCCGTTCCGCCCCGGATGCAGTCATGACGACCCATGAGGCTCGAGTGGTGGAGAGCGCACCGGAACAGTCCGGGAATACCATGGAGCCGGCGGCACAGAACAGATCCGAAGCGGTAGAGGGACAGAGAGACGTACCTGCCGCAAACCGGGACGCAAATCCAAGAGTGGGGGAAATTTCATATTCCCGCCGACCTGCACCGGGGGGTGCACTACTGAGTGGCCCGACATCAAGGTCAGCCCGTGCGGACGAGCATGTTAGGTCTGGAGTTAGGCAGCTCAGGTTTGCTGATCGGGTTAGGAGGCCGCCGGAACGTGAAGCACGGACGGAGACCGACTTGTCAAGTGTAGCAGATGAAGGCGAGGAGGGTGTAGAAGATCCACAGCTGCCAAGTCAGGTTGAACAGGCAGAGGAGCAGTGGAGGAAGGCGGCTGATGATAAGCGGATGGCCGAAGCAGAAGCCAAGAGGAGACGGGCTGAAGAGAGGCAACGGCGCCGTGATGGCGACACCGATCCTATCGTCTCTTTCCCGGGAACAGGAGACATACGTCAAGCATGGGAGCGTGGGGCACGAGCCGCTGCAAGGGCACACGTGGGAGTGGCAGGAGGAGAGGAGCTCGCCAGCAATGTGCGGCAGCATATCGAGGAGGATACGGGATACGTGAAAGTTCGCTTGCCAAGTGTAAAGCGGAAGGCGGCTGAAGAGGCCCGGAGAGGGGACGTCGACGTACCAGAGAATTCGGGAGAGGCGAAAAAGAAGGCGCAGAGCAACGCGGGTGCAAAGGCTCATAAGATGGCGGAGGTAGAGGCGCACCAGAAAGTGTCAGAGGTCCACTGGTGATCCCCGATTGATCCTAGGGAAGGGTTACAGGCATGTTGGCCTGGGGGGTTATGGGCGCACTGACCCGCTACTTAACAAGCCCTTTTATCCCAATGGTCTAGTGGTTGGGATTCTGACATGATATCAGAGCGAAGGTCTCGGGTTCGAATCCCGGTGTGTGCACTTCGGGCATCCCAGTGCGGGGGGGTGTCAGAGGTCCACTGGTGATCCCCGATTGATCCTAGGGAAGGGTTACAGGCATGTTGGCCTGGGGGGTTATGGGCGCACTGACCCGCTACTTAACAAGCCCTTTTATCCCAATGGTCTAGTGGTTGGGATTCTGACAGAAAGCAGAGGATGCGGCCCATCGGTTCGTCGATGCAGAGGCGGCACTTACGGCAGAGGACGGGGCGCCAAAGGAAACAGAGGCTGCGGCGCAGCAGAAGGTGGGTGCAGAGGCGGTCAAGAGTGCGGAGGCAGTCGCGCGTAAAGGAGCGGGTGCAGCAGCAGAGCTGACGTCGGAGGCAGTCGAGCTGAGGTGGTGGAGGCAGTGGCGCAGAAGGAATCAGAGGCAACGGCGAGCCAGAAGGATGAGGCAGTGGCGCAGCAGAATGATGAGGCAGACGCACATAAGGAATCAGCGGCAGCAGCGCAGCAGAAGGATGAGGGTGCGGCGCCCAGGATGGTCGAGGCAGAGGCGCAGAAGGAATCAGAGGCACCGGCGCAGCAGAAGGAGGAGGGTGCGGCGCCGAAGATGGTTGAGGCAGAGGCGCAGAAGGAATCAGAGGCAGCGGCGCAGCAGAAGGAGGAGGGTGCGGCGCCGAAGATGGTTGAGGCAGAGGCGCAGAAGGAATCAGAGGCAGCGGCGATCAAGAAGGATAAGGCAGCGGCGCTGCATATGGATGAGGCAGACGCACATAAGGAAGGAGAGGCGCGGAATAAGGCAGAAGCAGCGGCGCGGCAGAAGGCGGAGGCAGAGGAGCAGAAACAGGCTGCGGAAGAGGCGCTACAACTGGCTCGGGCAGAAGCGCGGAAGAAGGCTGTTGTAGAGGCGCGGCAGAAGGCGGAGGGTGAGGCGCAGAAGATGGCAGAGGCCGAGGAGCAGAAGCAGGCTGAGGCAGACGCACGTAAGAAGCCAGATGGAGAGGAGGGTTCAGATGGGAATAAAATGATACAGACAGAGGGACGGGAGACGGCGGGTGCTGAGGGGCACATCATCGCAGAGGAAGAGGGGCAGCATGACGAGGAGGCAGCGTCGCAGGTATTCGCATACCGAGAGACGCAGAGCATGGCAGAGACAGAGCGTCAAAATACTATGGAGGAGGTTCGTGTGGTCCCGGAGGCTGGAGTGGGGCACTACGAGGGAGATCCGCTGGAAACAGAAGAGGAGCAGGATGAGGAGGATACGGTACATCCGGCAGTCCGGATATTTTTGGGAGGAAGTCCGACGCGGGGACCAGGAACCGGGATAGAGGGGCCATGGAGGGTGGCAGACGATGGGGCGCCTAGGGATACAGTGGATCTCAACAGGCAGAGGCGGCCTACCCTTCACCAGAGAGCAGAGGAGAGCAATCTCGGCCAAGGCGGGGTGGCAGAAGCGTTTTGGCAGGTAGAGTGGGTCGAGGCAGAGACGGCAATACGGCGGATGCTGCAGCGCACGAGTACAGTCCTGGTCGAACAAGGTGACAGGTTTGTCGAGGCCGAAAGCTGGGACATAAGCCCGGCAGAGGTAACGCGTCGTCTGACGCTCTTAGCCCGAATGGTGACGCAGACGTTCTGCAACTTGGCGGCCCGCAACAGCAGCATCAGTCGCGACGTGGCCGATCTGACCGTCCATTACTGCCGCGACGCCCTGGCCAACCTGGAAGAAGTCCGCCATGGAAACGAGGAACGGCGGCGCCAAGCTGAAACGGCGGCCAGATTTCGCGAGCAGGTGGACACGAGACTCTCCAACTTGCGGGAGAGTATCGTAAGGGTGAGTGATCAGGTTCGCCAGTCGGGAGGGGGGATGGCGGAGGGCACGTTAAAGGGGGTGGAAGTGAGGTTGAGAGAGGTTCTGAGAGAAGACTCTGAGCGGCGGAACAGGGATATACTGCAGGACGAGGAGCGGAGGCAGAAGGCCACGAGGAAGGAAGCAGACGCCGCAGAGAGACGGAAGAAGGAACAACAGCAGGAGGAAGAGCGTCGGCAGAAGGAGATGAGAGAGGGAATGAAGGAGATGAAGGAGGCGATGATGAAGGAGATGAAGGCAGAAATGAAGGAGATGAAGGATGGGATGGTAAACCAGATTGTGGGGAGGTTGAGCGCGGTTTTGCGAGAAGAATCTGAGCGGCAGAAGAAGGCGAGGCAAGAGGACGCGGAGCGGCGACAACAGCAGGACGCGAAGAGGAAACAAGTGGCGGACGACGAGGAGAGACAGAAGAAGAAACAACTGGACGAGCAATGGCGGAAGGAGGAGGAGGAGAAGAGGAAGGATGTAGAGGCCACAGAGCGGCGGAGGAAGAAGAAACATCAGGAGGAAGAGCGACGGCAGAAGGAGGTGGAGGCGGGAATGAAGGAAGTGATGGAGGCTGTGAAGGAGATGAAGACGGGGATGAAGGGGTGGAAGGAGGGGATGCTAAGTGAGGTGGAAAAGCGGCTGTCAGTAGTTCTGAGATTGGACGCAGAGCGGCGGCAAAAGGAGGAGCAGGGTAGGAAGGCAACGGAGGGAGATCGGCGACAGAAGGAGGATGCGCAGAGGAAGGAGGCTGAGGAGGACGATCGGGAGGAAAGGGAGAAACAACAGGAGAAGGAGCACCAGCAAAATGAGGAGACGCAGAGGAAGGAGGCAGAGGAAGCAGAGCGGGTGGAGAGGGAGAAACAGCAGGAGATGGCGCGCCTGCAGAAGGAGGAGGCGCAGCGGAAGGATGCAGAGGAGGCCGAGAGGCAGGAGAGGGAGAAACAGCAGGAGATGGCGCGCCTGCAGAAGGAGGAGAGGCAGAGGAAGGAGGCAGAGGAGGCAGAGCGGCAGCAGAGGGCGAAACAGCAGGAATTGGACCGCCTGTAGAAGGAGGAGGCGCAGAAGGAGGCAGAGGAGGCCGAGCGGCAGCAGCGGGCGAAACAGCAGGAGATGGAGCGCCTGCAGAAGGAGGAGGCGCAGAAGAAGGAGGCAGAGGAGGCCGAGCGGCGGCAGAGGGCGAAACAGCAGGAGATGGAGCGCCTGCAGAAGGCGGAGCAGTGCCGAGCAGAGAAGAGGGCCAGACTTGCATCCTACGCGGAACAGCAGCGGCAACTGGAGGCAAAGGCAAAGGCGATGGCTGAAGAGACAGAACAATTGGCACGGGAGATGGAAGAGGAGGATTCGACCATGCAGGGGGAGGGGACCTGGAAGGGAGTCGAGGAGGAAATAGCTGAGGGCCTGGGGAGTTTGCTGTTGATTGAGAGCGGGGAGGCGAATGTAGCAGAGGGCGTGGCTATTGTTCCCGGACAGAACGTAGAGGTGTCCAGGAGGCGGCCTAGATAGGAGGACAGGGAGCCGGGGGGTCATGCGGCTAAGAGACGGCGTGCAGCTGGTATACAGGAGTTGATACCGATAATCCCAGGGGAAAAGAAAGGGATGAAGATCGACAAGTGTGACAACAGGAAAAACGCCGTAGTGGACGACAAGGGTAAGACTTTGGGTGTCTGCCTGCCGTTCAGGGGAAGCGGGTTCTCTCAACGGGGCGAGGGAGCTTTGCAGAAGTGGACGTCTGAGCAGACCGTCGGCGGCCGGAAGCGGAACCTTGGCTCTCACAAAACGGTGTGGGAGAGGGCATACACGGTCGCAGTCTGCTGGAAGTTCTACTTCCCGGATATTGACATGCAGGCATACGGCATGAATCCAAACCGTATTAACAAGTGGCGGGAAGACCTCGACTTCACAACGTGGCTTCCAACAGGGGTGTGGAGCGTCATCAACGAGCTCCACCTGGACAAACCGGACGGGTGAGTGTTTATGTGATGGACAGTTGCAACTTCTAAACACCCGCGAAGTTCGATGGTTCTGATCTTGCGACACTGGTGTCTTGTGCAGATTCTCACTCGTTCAAACCAACACGGCTCTTCGGTAGCAGCAGGGGGATGGCTTTCAGGTAGCTGCCTGCGCTGGTGTCGGAATAACTGCGTGGCAGAAGATGGTGGGAGGCGTGGAGGGTGAAAACGGCTATTCGACGGAAGAATACGCAGTCGGACTCGCCGCCACGTTGTCTGTAATGTGGGCCGCATCCACGAATGTGGACCAGACCCAGTGGGAGACGGGCGCAACATCAGCTGCACGTGGAACTTCTACGGCCATAGCATCTTCTGCTGCCAGATCGTCCACTTCTGCCACCGCCTCGTCGGCTGCCTCGTCATCTTCTGCGGCCGATGTGTCCTCTGCCGTCCTCGATGCCCTTGCGACGCTTGCAGCCTCGGTTGCTTGCGTTGCGGTTGAGGCGATGAGGTCGGTCAAGGATCAGGAGCATGACAAGGAAGCGTGGAATCTGCCCCTGTCGGATGCGCTGCTGAAAGCGCTTCCGGCAGAGTCGCGAGCGGCCGGGGACGGATGACGAGGGTGGTGGCAAAGTGTCAGAATGTTATATTATCTAGCCTGCAGTGGTGTGCTCTATAGCGAGTACAACCCAGTTAGGGTTTGCTATATGTATCCAACTGCTTGCTAGTGAACCCCCTCCTTTTCTTCAATTCTGTTTCTGCCTGCTAACTTTGACATGGTTTCAGAGCAGGTCGACCCCCTTGGGTCGATCCTGTGGGTGGGCCCGCCACCTAACTGCTTCCGCTGCTGTTCTGCTTCTCGCGCGCCTCGGGCGTGTGCCGTCTTCTTCTTGCCGTGCGCTCGGGGCCTTGGCGAGTTTCTGCCCGCCGTGCGCCCCGAGGCGCGCGGCGGTTTCCTACCGTGGGGGACCCGCGCGCACCCCCGCCCTGTCCGTCGCGTCGCCCTGGGGGACCCGCGCGCTGCCCCCGCTGCCCCGTCGGTGGTCGCGTCGCCCCCGGGGACCCGCGAGCCGCCCCTGGAGCCGTGCGCGACCCCCCCGCTGCCCCGTCGCGGTGCCCTGGGGGGCCGCGCGCGGCCCCTCGCTGCCCCATGGTGGCGCCCTGGGGGCCGCGCGCCTTCCCCCGCGCTCCTACCCCGTGCCACCCGTTTTAGTGTTTGGGGGTGGGGAGTGTGGGGGTGGCGGTTGTGGGGGTGCCGGTTGTGTGCCCCGTCCCCTACTCCTCCTCCTCCTCCGTCTCCCGCTGCTGCAGCTGCCGCTCAGGGGGGTGGGTGTGTGGGAGCCGAAGGAGTGGTGCTAGGGGGGTGACGTGGGAGTGGAGTTAGGGGTTCAGCAGGGGGTCTGTGTCAAGGGTGTGGGTCAGTTGGAGGAGGTTGTGTGGAGGTAGCTGTCGTGTCGCCTGCAGCGCCTGTAGTCCGTCGCCCTTGCTTCGGTAGCCAGTGAGCCTGTTGCACCAGTCGCCAGTGGGTCCGTTGCTCCTGCCGCTCGTCTTAGCCGCGGAGCCAGTCACTCCAGTAGTCCGTCGCCCTTGCTTCGGTAGCCACTGAGTCAGCCGCTCCTGTGCCCGTGCCTCTGCAGCTTCAGTCGTTGCCTCCCATCTTCTCTCCTTCCACAGTTCCTCCTCCTCCTCACTTGCCCGCTGTGATTACCTCTAGCTTTGCTTATTATTGTGAACTCCTGCTATGCCTGCTCATTGTGCTGATTTCACCCCACTTTGGCTATGGGGGTGTGTCAGAATGTTATATTATCTAGCCTGCAGTGGTGTGCTCTATAGCGAGTACAACCCAGTTAGGGTTTGCTATATGTATCCAACTGCTTGCTAGTGAACCCCCTCCTTTTCTTCAATTCTGTTTCTGCCTGCTAACTTTGACACAAAGGTGGTGACCTCTTGGTGCCTATGCAGCATGGCATCAAGAGGCCTTCGCCAGCACCAGGGCGTCTGCCTCGGAGTCCTGCAGAAGAAGTTGGGCGGCCGGGACACCACAACAGGGGCGGATAAGGAGAAGAAGACCAAGAAATCGTCCGCGAAGGGGAACGCGACGAAGGATGCGTCGACGGAGGAGAACACCAGCACCGGCGGGCAGGAGTGATAGAGGCAGACGGGTTCTTTGGAGGTCTTGTTAGTCCCGCAGTAGAAATAGATAGTCCTTTCCGTTTTTTTCTTAACCGTGTATAAATATAGGTGTTGTTGTATACAATACAATGAGAGATGTATTGTTTGCTATGCAAACCTTCACTACACTCGCGAAATTTGTAGGGCGCGTATGGAGCTAGCAATGCAGCCGATAGAACTCGCCATCAAAGGGAGGGCCAGCCGAATAAAATAATTGACGGCAGGACGGCCTTCTACGACACTTAATCTACGTTTAATACTCGGCTTCTACGAGGAGGTAGAAGTATGGGGCTAAACAATCGCATAACATCTTGTCTTAGGGAGCACCTTGTTAAGAATCGTATACGGTATTCCTATGCACAGACCTTTCTACTATGGAGATTGAATTCCTCGACGCCAAATTCTGGAGGCAAATCGGAAACGACACTATACCGCAGAAAAACCCACGTATGGATAACATCTACCGTCATGGATAGGATCTTCGATGCTACTAGTAGAATATGACACTCCTTTGCCCAGAAACATATGCTGAGACTGAATACATCCACGCAAAAGTCTACCGAGTCGCCTAAGAACACACATCTACAATTCTGAGAGTGAAGACATCGACGCCGCTCTATAGAATAACATCGTATACGACATGAGTCCGCAGAATTTCGCCCGGTGTATACCATCGATGTGTGCTTCAATGCATAGACCAGAAAAACATTCTACGAAAAACAGCGCGTCCAGGGAAGAAGGTGGCATACAAGCCCCAAATCGGGCTTCTACAGAGACAGACAAGTGCATGTAGTGCATATTCAGTACAACCGGAATAAAGTACCCAAATAACTAAACCGCCCCACCCTAAAGGTACATGCCCCCTCATTTCTGCTCCTAGCGTTTCCACGCATCGCCCTTCGCCTTTTCCCGTTCCGCCTTCTTCGCCGCAGCAGTTCGTTGTTTCTCCTCTTCCGCCTTCTCCTCCGCCATGTGTTCCTTGTGGATCTCCTCCCACTCATCATCCCCAAACAGCGAAGTTGCCCACTCCTGGTCGCGAAGGCCCTTCTTGACTAACAGCCAGCCCACTCTGCGTTGCGCCAAGTCGTTGACGGTCCTCTTTTCCGTCGACGAACCGGTCTTCTGTTTCTTGATGGGCGGAGTCTCATGCAGCACCGCCAGGCCGTTGGTGAATTTCGTGAAGTTGCACATGAGTAAAACCTCGTCCAGCAGCTTAATGGCCGTTGCGGTCGCCGCCTCGGAGCTGTCTTTTCTTAGCATCTCCACGGAAACCATGACACGATGCACGCGACGCATCTTTCGCTCTCATGCACCCACAGCCATCCCGGGCGTTCCTTTGTCAGCGAACCGGGAATATGCGGTGATGAAGCTGGAATTCTTGTTCTTCTTCTTATACCGGTCGAACTCTGCAAAGACTTCGCGCAGTGACCTGCCGCCCATGATGAGGCTTGGCTGCACCCACAGTTTCCAGGCAGCAGCAACAGTGGTGGCTTCGCGCCAAGACACAACGACCACGACGAAGAATTCTTCCACGGCAACTGGTGCTTTGGATGCGTCCGTTGCCTGGTTTGCTCCTGTTCCCGCGCTCTTCGACGATCCGTCGATCTCTGCAGAGGTGTTTGCCGCGTCATCCCTGGCCTCAACAGACCTCTTGTATGCTTCGAACTCTGCAATGACCCGAGCCTTGTCCTCTCGCTCAGCGGCGAGTTTCTCCCTCAGTTCAGCGTTCTCCATCGCCAACTGCATTTCACATCCTCTCAAAATCCCAAGCTCCTCCCTGAGCATATTGGCGGTGAGGTGCATCTTCTGCATCTTCTCTTCTGCGGTCGTGCGAAAGATAGCGTCCTGCAGAAACCAACACGGCAGAACTCAGCATGAACGAATAACTCCCTCTCTCTACCACTAATAGCAGGCACTTACTGCTTTGGCGGTGGTTTGGCCGGTTGCCCGAAGCTTCTCGCCCTGGAAGTGAGAGATAGCGACCAGGTACGCCCACTTTTGGAACAGCGGGTGGTTGCACAAGGGGCTCATCTGCACATATGGATGCCTCTCGCAATTGCACCGCGGGTTTCTCACGCCGTGCTGATGGCAGAACGCCCACATCATAGCCAGATCCTGTGCAACAACGAGGCGTCCGATGCTCGCGAGGGTCTCAAGGAACCTCGCCCCCGCATAGTGCCTCTTCAGCGGATCGGTCTGCGCAGCGTTCCATTCTTCGACCTGACGGGACGAGTATGCAGGAGAAATGCGACGGTTCATAATCGCGTATCAAAATTAAGCTACGAACGCGAAGACTGTACACTAGCACGTACCTTCTTCCAACCCTCTTCGACCCAGGGGAAAATGTGAAGCCTCAAGAGATCCAAGAGCTGCAACCACTCATCCTTCTCCTTATCCTTATGCCGTGGAAGCTTGGCGCGGGCTCTGCCGATGTAGTAGTCTCCACGATCCCCGCTGAATCCTGCCAGCAGCCAAACCGGCTTGAACGGAATGCCGAACACATAACACCTCCGCAACTCCTCCTGCGCCCATTCGCCCAGAGTGCCGATATCGTTGTCGGAGCAACCGTCGTCATGGAGTTGTTGCGCTCCGGATCTGCGGAATGCATGTGTCACCTTGCTCAGAATCCATCTCGCCTTCATCATGGCCCACTTAATCCAGGTGTTATGCGTTTTGTAGTGCATCTCGTCTTGCTTTTGCTTTCCCTGGTCGCCCTTCTTCAAAGAAAAGAAGAGGTGCGCTTTAGTCCACAAGATCGGTTCAGAAAAGTCGAGAGGCTCGACGATACCGGGGCCGTAGCGCAGAGGAACGAGGTCGTAGATGAAATGAAGCCACAGGAACACATGGCCCATTCCGCAGAGCCGCCAGTCCCTATGCCTTGCAAGAAACTGATGACTCAGCTTGTTGTTGGGGTTGGTCTTCGACTTCCTGGAAACAACGACGAGTACGAAAACGTCCAGATAGTCGTCGAGGTGTGATGCGCTCCGCGTCATGCGGACAAACAGGTTCCCAAGGCGAATCTTTCGAATGCTGCACCCTCTTCCGAGAAATTGGTGTCCGAGGTGCATCATAACCGGGACTTGCAGAGCCTTCCAGAGAGGAAGCGAGATTTGTGACGGAGGCGTCCGCCACCAGATCTCTAGGAGCTCTTTTCGCAGAACAGTAAGATGCAGCGTCCTATACTGGCTTCCCGTATAGCAATCACCAATTGATCCACGGGTTTGATCTCGACCATCCCTGCATAGAATAGCACAGTAATTATGTAAACCATGTAGATCAAAATTCACACAAACAGAAAGCACACGTGTATGTTACTCACGCGAATTGCTCGTCGTTCAGATCCTTCAGCTTGACTTTGAGATAATCCCGAGCATCCTTGATCCAGTCCTTGGTCAGTGTGATGGAGAAGCCGTAGAGCCTCGCCTCGCATCTGGCAAGGCATCCCATTGCGTTCATCTTTGCCTTGATCATTGAAGCCGTGCACCCCTTTGCCTCCTTCCCCACATATTTCTCGACGTCTGGCCGCATTTTTCCACGCAAAAACTTTGCCTGCTCGTCAGTTTCGCAGAAGAGATACTCGATGTATCGGCCGAGCCTCCATTACGTGACTCGCGGCCCGTGCAGATGAATCTGCCACTCGTCAGAGCTGCACGACCACCCATCATTTCCCAAGTTATTGCTCATATGAAACCCAACCTCGTCGTGCAGAGAGGGAGCCAGCCTATCTGCCACAGGGACATCTACCATCGTTGCCATGAAGATTATCACCCACCACTTGAAGTGTAGAAAGTGGAAACAATAGTGCCTTCTCGTGCCGGCCTCTATCAGTCGAAGCGGGATTGTTGAACGCCGGATCCTGCTCTCCTTTTCCGCAACGTCGGTCTGCCGCTGCGCATTTCCGGGGGCCGCAGCCTGCTCGACATGGCTCGCAGAATCGGGAGGTCGTCGTCGTCCCGGCGATGATTCTCCCTCCTCTTCTGCGTCAGAGTGATCTCCATCCTCCTCGTACCGTTCTTCGGGCACACCGGGTCGTGGGCGCACTCCATCGCCTCCCGGCCCTTCACTCCCTTCTTCACTCCCCTGGACTTGAATCCGGACGGATGGTTCGTAGAGACCACCCTGAAACAAATCCTCCTCGGTCGCCTCAAACTCGCTATCGTTCTCGCGATCCTGTGCGTAGTCTTGGTCAGTATTTTCATCGTCCTCCAGGTCT
The DNA here is from genome assembly GCA_947471745.1 of Closterium sp. Naga37s-1. Taxonomy (NCBI): domain Eukaryota; kingdom Viridiplantae; phylum Streptophyta; class Zygnematophyceae; order Desmidiales; family Closteriaceae; genus Closterium; species Closterium sp. Naga37s-1. Next base: position 832,943 of record CANJKZ010000498.1, on the reverse strand, counting down.
TCTTCTCTATCCTCTGCGCCCTGGGCTGCCATGGGGCGAGAGTGGACCGAGCTGTCGGCCATTCACAGATTCCTAATTTATTAGCTAGCAACCGAGACTAGACGAAAGAATCGGATGGTGTCAGCCGCGGTAGGTGGTAACGATTCGCAAGTGTGCAGATAACATAGGCAGAATGCTTAGTGGGCTAAGCGCAGAAGCCGTAAGAGAGTTTGTGCTTCAGACGTCTGCACATTGGTCTTCGAACACCGCCTACAACTTGCGTTTACATACATCTGCGCCTACAACTTGCGTATACAGGGTCGCCTGACTGTCCCGTACCGTATAGCTCTGTCACCCTTTGTTCTACCGCTTTAATTCTCTACAACGAAACAACAAAAATAAGTTCCTACCATTATACAGATATAATCATCTACGGAACCCTTATGCTTGTACATAACTTTCGTGGGTTCGACGATATTATGGATTGGGAGCGAATACTTTTACCGATAAAAAAGGCCTAACGTCGAAGATGTCCGGCTACAAGAGCGGGCGACCTACGACAATTGTTCCGGGCAAATACAAACAGTTCTACCGACAAAATATTCTACCACACACATCTGCGCCTACATAAGCGACCTAACAAGTGCGACTGCAGTTATCCTAACCGGGCTGACCCAAAATAAAAAAACCCACTCTATACGACCTACGTCACTACGTCGAGGACGCCAATGTTCTGCCAGTGGGCCAAGCAGGCTTAAAAGACTACGCTGGTGTGTGAAGAAATGAGGAATGAATGAACTAGGAAATGAGTTGGGTACAAATATGAAACCCTAGAAAGCTGTACCCCATACTGTCTACCCCACTACAGCCTAGAAAGACTATAGCATATAAGTTCGACACACCCCCATAGGCAAAGTGGGGGAGAACAAGGGGTCACAAGACCAGTCAAGCAAAGCACAGCAAGCTCAGGGTGGATCCCAACGTCACCACACATTCTGAGCACAAGTTCAAGGGCCACAAGGCCAGTTCACATGCAAGCATATATATATAAAGCTAAACATGCAAGTGCAAGTATATATAGGTCACAGTACAAGCAAGGTCAAGAAGTGAGCAAGTGAGGCAAAGTAGGCACAAGACCTAACAAAGTACAGAAGCGCTGATGATCACAAGGCGCGAGTGCCTTGGTGAAGATATCAGCAGTGTTGGCCTGAGAGGCCACGTAAGCAAGTCGTCGCTGACCACGCTGCTGCAGCTCACGAGCAAGGAAGTAGCGAAGAGCAATGTGCTTCGTTCTGTGCTCCGGTCTGTGCTCCCGACACAAGGCCAGCATGGCCTTGTTGTCTACGTACAGAACTGGAGGAGAACGAGGCGGCTCTCCAAGGTCAGTCAGCAGGTAGGTGAGCCAACGTAACTCCTGTGCAGCCATGGCCCCCGCGTAGATCTCAGCCTCACAACTGGAGCCGAGAACAGAAGACGAGCGGGTAGACCGCCACGAAACAGAGCCGGAACCAAGGCTGAAGGTGTAACCCTGTGACGACCGCTGCGTAGCCTGGTCGTCAGCCCAAGAAGCGTCTGCGTGACCAGTGAGGACCACTGGACGTCGCCCTCCAAGCACTAGCCCCATGCCCGACGTACTGCACAAGTAGCGCAACACCCTCTTCGCTGCAGCCATGTGCTCTGGTCTGTGTCTCCCAGGAGCAACATAGCGTGCCAGAATGCTAAGAGGGTATGCAAGGTCAGGTCGAGTGCAGGTCATCAGGTACATGAGGAAGCCAACAAGCTCTGGGTACGGGCCACTCGACTCTACGGACTCATCCGAAGGCAGAGCTGAGAGCGAGTGGCGAGTAGACAGAGGAGTGGCCTGAGGCGAGGAGTACGTGAAGTCGAAGCGCTGAAGGACCTGCTGCACCATGTGTGACTGAGTCAGGGTAATGGTGCGCTGTGCTCTGTCCCGGGTGATCTGCAAGCCAAGGTAGCTGCGCAGTTCACCCAGGTCTGTGTACGTGTGTCTCTTCTGCAGCTCGGACTTCACGTGGGCGAGTCCAGTAGTGTCAGCTGTGGCAAAGACCAAGTCGTCGACGTACACGAGGATGTAGAACGGCGGCAAAGAAGTGTCGGTGCGCAGAAACAGCGACGGGTCGGCAGTAGAAGGAGCAAACCCAAGAGCCGCAAGTGTAGTCCTCAGTGTGTCGTGCCACTCACGAGGTGCCTGGCGGAGACCGTAGACTGGCCGCCGGAGGCTCCACTGGGTACCAGGAGGAAAAGACCCAGTGAAGCCAGGTGGACGGCGCAGCCAGATCTCCTCGTGCAGGCTCCCCTGCAAGAAAGCAGTGCTGAAGTCAAGACAGTGAAGCTCGTAGTCACGGTGAGCGGCTATGTGCAGTAGTACCCGAAGAGTGGTCATCTTCGGGGTGGGAGAGAAGGTCTGAAAGTAGTCAACTCCCTGCCGCTGACTGAAGCCACGAGCCACGTAGCGCGCCTTGAAGACAGGCGGAGAACCCGGCGGCCGCTTCACCCTGAAAATCCACATGCCACTGACGATGTTCGCCCCAGGAGGGGGAACCTCGTCGACGTAGGTGCCTGTGGACTTCCAGGAAGCCATCTCTGCATCCATGGCTGCCTGCCACTGAGAGGAGTAGGGACCCTCTATCGCCTCCGCGTAAGAGCGCGGAGTCGGGATGTCTAGTGCATCCGGGTCTCCCTCAGGGGCAAGCAGCATGGACACAAGATGAGGTGAAGCAGCAGAAAAGCACTGGAACTCCTCCTGCCTGTCCTCAAGGACGTCCGTGCCAAGGGCACACTCACCCCCGACGGACGGAGGACAGACAGACGCAGACTCAGCGACAAGACTAGCAGCGTAGTCTAGGCGACAGTGAGCAGCGAAGTCGACAAGCTCAGAAACTAAGGCAGACGCAGCAGCGGACTCAAAGGAAGGGTCAGTGACGACAGTAGCAAGGAGACGCGTGACAGTAGGACTGGCAGCACGAAGGGAGTCCGACTCCGGGTCAGCAAGAACAGGAAGAGAGGACTCAGGAGGAGAAGGCAAAGGGGCACGCAGCGGAGCAGTGGAGGGACGCAGAGACATCCGGTGCGTGCCTGGGACAGGCGGAGGACGCTGACGCGAACCACGACTACTAGTGCGCTCAGCACGGACAGGCGACGCAGGACGAGACGCAGGCTCACGACGCTCAGCAAGACCTCCAGTAGGACCAGTGTAGGGAGAAGGAGCAGGCAGAGGAGAGGTAGGCTGTAACTGTGACTCGGACTGGACAGGCGGTGGACACTCTAAGGGAGGAGCCGGACTAGCAGAGGGCGGAAGACCAAGAACCTGCTCAAGGAGCGGAACGAAGTACGGCCGCGGCCGCTCAGCACCACCAGCACCAGAAGGGACAGCACCAGCACCCCGAACGACAGCACCAGCGCCAGCAGCACCCACTCCAGTACCCTCAGAGGCACCAGCACCAGAGGCACCCTCAGCGCCAACACCCCCAGCAGCACCAGCTCCAACCGGACCAGCAGAAGACGCAGTGGGTCCAGCTCCAGCACCCTCAGTAGCACCGACGCCCGCAGCACCACCAGCTCCAGTACGAGAAGCACCCGCAGGCCCAGCAGCTCCAGTACTCCCAGTACGAGCACCTCCGGGACCCGCGGCACCAGCACCCTCAGCAGCAGCAGAACCTCCAGCATCCGCAGCACCTCCAGCTCCAGCAGCTCGCCTCCAGCGCCGAGCAAACCACTCACGCAGCTCCTGTGGAGAGAGTAGCTCCCGCCGGGACGAAGTACCCGAAGAACCTCCAGGCCCAGTACTGCCAGACGCCACACGAGCAGGTCTAGTACCCTCAGACTCCGCACCCCCAGATGCAGCACCCCCAGGCTCAGCACCCCCAGGCGCAGCACCCCCAGGCGTAGCACCCCCAGGCTCAGCACCCCCAGGCGCAGCACCCCTAGAGTCAGCACCCCCAGGCTCAGCACCCCCAGAGTCAGCACCCCCAGACCCAGCACCCGCAGGCTCAGCACCCCTAGCAGCACCAGAGTCAACAGCTACCTCGACAGGGTCGACTGCGTCTACCTGAGACACACCTGAGGGGGCAGGACCCTGAGGGGGGAGGGGGTCTACCGGAGGGGGACCTGGCGTAAGGAAGAGCGGCGGGGGGGGGAGGGACGCAGTGCGGTAGGGGAAGAGACGGTAGTAGGGAACCGACTCGTCAAACGTGACGTCCTGGGAGGACAGAACACGGCGCGAGGTGGGGTGGTAGAACTGCCAACCCGGCGCGTCAGGGGGGAAGCCAAGGAAGACGCAGGGAACAGCACGAGGGGACAGCTTGTCCGCAGACAAGTCGCGGACAAACGCCCGAGATCCCCAGACACGGAACGCAGACGCATCGCCAACCTTCCCCGTCCACAGCAAAGCAGGGGAGGTCTCCGGCATGGAGACCCGGGGCTGAAGGTTGATCTGATGCGCCGCGTACCGAACCGCAAACGGCCACAGAAAATGGGGGGCAGCCGCATGGACCATGGACGTACGAGCGACGTCCATGACCATGCCAATGCGGCGCTCAGCAATCCCATTTTTCTGCGGAGAGTCCGGAAGCGTGAAGGTCTGTCGGATGCCACGTGCACAACAGAAGGCTCGCAGAAGGTCAGAGGAGAACTCTCCGCCTCTGTCAGAGTGCAGACGCAGAACAGGAAAGTCCGAGCCGAAACTCTCTCTGAGCTGGAGACGAGCTGCGCGGATCCAGGCGATCAACACCTCAGTGACCTCACCCTTGCTGCGCAAGGGGAAGACTGCGGTGTAACGCGAGTAGTCGTCAACCACCAGCAGGAAGTAACGCTCGTGACCCTGTCCACGGACGCGGGCTGGGCCCCACACGTCCATGTGAAGCGTCTGCAGCGGAGCCTCTGTCGGAGGAAACTCGGAGGAGTGAGGAGCAGCGCGCTGCCGCCCCTCGACGCAGGGAACGCAGGTGGGGGCAGGCCCCGGAGGAAGGGGAGGGAGGGACCGGGGGAGACCAGAGACAAGGACACGGGAGGCCATGCCTCGAAGACGAGGCAGGGAGGGGTGACCAAGGCGGTGGTGCCAGAGGAGAGTCTGGTGAGACAGGAGACGACACGAGCAGGGGGCAGACTCAGGACCAGACCTGGACGCCGCAGCACACACCTGACCCGACGCGGCTACCTGAGCAGACTCAGCGACTGGAGGAGACTCAGTAGTCAGTGTGTACAGGCTCGACCCCGGCTGACGGGTAAACGTGGCCAAGTGACGGCCCGTCCGAGCACAGGTACAGTGGGTCACTCGCTGACTCGCAGGAGTGAACTGGTGAACCCCTCCATCCTGGAGGTCAGCACCACTCACCAAGTTCGTAGAGAACGAGGGGAGGTAAAGACCCGACAGGGTGCCAGAAGTGGGCAAGGACAGGGCCCCCAGAGGGGTCTGCAAGGGAGACTGCCACTGGCCGACTAAGCGGCGTAAGCGTGGTGCGGTCTCGAAAGAAGGAGCGGGAAGCACCCGAGTCAAGGATGAAGGTGTGGGTGGCCGGAGCCGACGCGGTACCTGAGAGCGCAGACTCACCAGCACCTGGGGCAGCAGACTCACCAGCACCTGGAGCAGCAGACGCACTAGCACCTAGAGCAGCAGCCTCACCAGCACCTAGAGTAGCAGTCTCAATGCCCGGGTCAGGCGGAAAACACCGGTAACAGTCACCCTCATCACTAATAGTCACAGCATACATTGCAGCCAGAATAGCATCATAATCAAGATCAAAGATAGCAACACCCGCCCTAGACAGCTCGCCCCAGCGAGGGATCTCAGTAGCGTCGGGGAACTGATGACGCCAAGCGTCCGTCAGGCGGCCGAATCAGCGCTGGGTGGAGTGCAGACCCCCACACTGCTCACCCGCGCGGTCGCCTGTACGCAGAACGTAGGTACAGGGGCCAGCACCCCCACCCCGCTGACGAGCAGTGTACCACTCACGAAGCTGCTGGGGGGAAGGGGTCTCACGAGTGCGCTGCTGCTGCTGCTGCTGGCGCTGACCACCACCGGAGCCGACCCTCTGCGAAGAGCCGCCCCGACCAGCTCCACCTCCGCCGCCGCTACCTCCACCACCGCCTCCACCGCCACCACCTCCGCTCGCACCGCCACCACCGCCGCCTCCTCCGCCTCCACTGCCGCCACTAGCGCCCCCACTCCCGCCACCACCCCCACCGCCACCCCCACCCCCTCCGCCGCCTCCACCGCCGCCTCCACCGCCCCCGCCAGCCCCTCCAGCGCCCTTGCCTCCCTTGCCCTTGCCCGGGCGGCGTCTCCCGCTAGGGGCAGACGCCGCGCCGACCGACTCAAGACCAACGAGGTCGGCCGCAGCAGCAGAGGCAACAGAGGGCAAGAGGGGGGAGGGGGAGCACCCCTCAAAGACAGGGGTACGAGGGTCACCACGAGAGGCTCCTACAGCGACTATACTAATTTCTGCTGCTAGGAGGCGCTCCTCGAGGAGGTCAACGGTGAGGGTGGTGGGGCAAACAGAGAGGAAGTGGTCCCTGACCGAGCGAAGGGTGTCAGGGAGCCGGGTGACTATGTAGTAGAGGGTGATGTACATAGGGGGGGGGTTCTTGGCGCAGAACTCAGCAGGAAGCGCAGCGCGGTAGCGAATGTCACTAGTGCGAAGGTGCGTAATGAGGTCAGCGACTGTGGGAAAAGCGGCGAGGTCAGGGAAGAGGTACGGCAGTATGAGGCGGCTAAGGGCAGCAGTGGCAGGGGAAGAGTAGCGTGCAACGACAGCGTCGTACAAGGTCTTAGCACTCTTGTACTGACTAAAATGCGCGCGCTCAGCGGTCGGTAAGTGGCGGCGCACAGCAAGGCGAGCAGCAGCATCGCGCGTGGCCCACTGTGAGCGAACAGTGGCATCAGCATCAGCAGGCGGGCAGGAGAGGCACCAGACGTGAGATCGAAAAGGGAGAGACCGTCTGCCCTATCGCACTGTAGGAAAAGCTGCAAGTCATCGACCCAGACCTCAAAGTCAACAGCCCGACCCTCAGCATCAAAGGTAAGGACACTGGGGGTAGCCATGACAGCAGCAGTCTAGTGGTGAGAGCGGCAGGCTAGAGGCAGTGCAGTGGCAGAGACGCTGCTCGGGAAAGCTCTCACCAGTCCGGGTGGGGAGGGCCGGGACGCGCCGGCAGGAACAGGGCCGCAGCTGCGGCGGCGGCGGCTCGGCGGCTCAGCAGCGGCTCGGCGGCTCGGCGGCTCAGCAGCGGCTCGGCGGCTCGGCGGCGGCTCGGCGGCTCGGCGGCGGCTCGGCGGCGGCTCGGCGGCTCGGCGGCGGCCCGGCGGCTCGGCGGCGGCCCGGCGGCTCGGCGGCGGCTCGGCGGCTCGGTGGCGGCTCGGCGGCGGCCCGGCGGCTCGGCTGCAGCTGCGGCGGCTCAGCGACGGTGGCGGCAGGGCCGGTGAGGGGCCGCACAGAGCGGCGAAGGGGCCGTTGTAGGGCGGCGATAGGGCCGCTGGAGGGCGGCGACTGGGCCGCTGTAGGGCGGCGACGGGGCCGCTGAAGGGCGGCGGCGGGGCCGCTAGAGGGCGGCGACGGGGCCGCTGAGGGGCGGCGGCGGGGCCGCTAGAGGGCGGCGACGGGGCCGCGGTAGGGCTGCGACGGGGCCGCTGAAGGGCGGCGGCGGGGCCGCTAGAGGGCGGCGACGGGGCAGCGGTAGGGCGGCGACGGGGCCGCTGAAGGGCGGCGGCGGGGCCGCTAGAGGGCGGCGACGGGGCCGCGGTAGGGCGGCGACGGGGCTGCTGAGGGGCGGCGGCGGGGCCGCTAGAGGGCGGCGACGGGGCCGCAGTGGGGCGGCGACGGGGCCGCTGAAGGGCGGCGGCGGGGCCGCTAGAGGGCGGCGACGGGGCCGCTTGGAGGGCGGCGACGGGGCCGCGAAAGGGCGGCGACGCGGCCGCGAAAGGGCGGCGACGCGGCCGCGAAGGGCGGCGGGTGGGCCGCGGAGGCGGCGACGGGGCCGCGAGAGGGTGGCCGGGCCGCAAGGGGCGGCGACGGGGCCGCTAAGGGTGGCGACGGGGCCGTGAGTGGGGGCCGTGAGTGGGGCCGCTAAGGGCGGCGCGACGGGCCGCTAAGGGGAGGGCGGCCCACAGGACGCGCCTCGGTCAGGGGCGACTCGATCTCAGGGCAGAAAAAAAAAAAATAGTGGTGGGCCCAAGGAAAAGTTCCCACTAGGGAACCTGCTCTATACCATGTGAAGAAATGAGGAATGAATGAACTAGGAAATGAGTTGGGTACAAATATGAAACCCTAGAAAGCTGTACCCCATACTGTCTACCCCACTACAGCCTAGAAAGACTATAGCATATAAGTTCGACATGGTGGACTAACAAGTGCTGGATGAAAAGATCTCAAAGAGCTTGCGGAGCATGAAATGCAAATGAAAAGGAGCAAATGAGCACGAAAACATCCATTCATACCCATCCACCACACACAGAAGCCCGTGTCCAGATCTGGTCATCCAACCCTGGGCTGGATGATTCTCCCGCCAAAAAAAAAAAAACAACTGGGAGAAAGTTCCCTACTCGACGCTTATTGGCTCTTGCAGCCTTGGGACTCTGACAACAACTGTTGCCATGGCCACGTGTGCAGAACACCTACACTTGGTAAAAAATGATTATAAAACACAATGAGCAAACGTAGGATGCTACACTTGTACTCATGTTATTCATAAAACACATAAGATCAATGGTATAAAGGAACACACCTGCTGCAGCTTTAAGGTGGCAGCCAAAAAAAAAAACCGAGTTAAAGCATATAACGACGCAGAGAAGACCAGTTGGTCGCAACCGGCCATGCGACCGGCGGTCGTCACTTGTCGGCCAAAGAGTTACGATGGCGAAAAATGTCATTCGCGACAAACATCACTGGCACAAAGGGTCACGGGCAGGTTGGTTGGAACACATTTTTCACGGTCAGGTGGGCGCGGAATTGTGAGCGGCTGGCCTTGTCGTATGCGGCGGAGCCTTGCGCCCAAGCCCTTCGGAATCCGGAGCACACGGATCCAAGGCCTCGGATCATGGGGCAAACGCACTCGGAACTCCGCCACAACGTTATCAGAGTCCCTGTCCTTCCGCCTCACTCCTCACCTCACTCGGCGGCAATTCAAGAACCCACCGACACACCACCACTTCCTTGTGTGACACTAGTAACTAGTTTGGTGGTGCGACTATGGGAACATTATGTACAGCAATAGAAACACTTAGCGACTTTCCAGCCTATCGTCAAGAACGCACTCCTGTGAGGTTTCTTCGGCGAGAATGGACGCGCTCCGAGTTACCCTGTTTAAGTTAGGTTTTCGCTCTAATTATCCACTAATCAGCCTCATGACCGCTTATGTGACGAGAGTGTCTTGGTTATTAGTTTCTTTCGAGTTAATCTGTTTCTGACGCTGCGAGGCCGTGTGTGTGGCGTAGCGCGCTTAGTACTGGGATGTGGGCGTTGAATAGTGGCGTACTCGCGTGGATGAGGAATCGGAAGATGACTGGCAAGTCGGACAAGTCCAAGCACGAGAATAAGGCGGAGAATAAGGCCAAGCACGAGAATAAGGCCGAGAATAAGGCCAAGCAAACAGGCAGGGCCAAGCAAGCGGACGCAGCAGCAGGCAAGGCACGCTTAGTCTAGACGCCTCAATATGTCGCAATTTCTCTGGCACCTGTTCCGCTTTCCACATCTCCCCGCCACCCGCACTCTATCTGCTCTTTCCGCTCGATCCCATTCCTACCTTTCTACCGACCTGTTCATGTCCCAACCCTCTCCTTACGTTTTCCGCTTCACCTTTTTTCTTAACGTCTCCCCTAATGTCGTCTTGTCCCTCTTCCCGCTCCCCCCACCCCCGTCTCAGCCGCCCCCATCCAGGGCGCGTGCGTGCGATTCTCCCTAGCTGACATGGTAGCCGCGACGAGCGACTGGTCGCCGCAGTTGCACTTGATGAGGGGCAGCTACAGCGAGCTGTTCAAAGGCGTCGACCCGCGCGATGGCGTCACTCCGTGGCTCCTCAAGCGCCGCTTGCGCTGCACCGACGAGTTCCAGGCCGAGGTGCGGGGGAGGGGGAGACGGCGCGGTCGATTAGGTTTGGTGGCGGCGGGATGGTGCGGAAGAGAGTGGGGTGGGGAAGAGAGAGGGGAAGCATAAGAGATGGAGGCTGAAAGGAGGAGGGAGTAGGAAGGGGACGCGGGGGTGAGATGAAGCAGTCTCTTAAAGTGTCCCTTTCTCACGATTTCCATCAAGAGCACTGCTTTCACTTTCTCCCACTGAGTCTCCAATACTGCCACAGGAATATCTCCAACCTGTGGCCTTTAAAGTAGCTGCCTCGCTCTCTCTTTCTTACAAAAGCATCTCCTTGATTGGTTCTGAAGCCAAGCAATGCGACGTGAAAAGAAGCTCTGTGCGTCCGTTCTTTCGCCTGCCTTCCCCCAGGTGGCGGAGATGGGGCACAAGAACCACCCTCACCTGGTGCGGCTGCTGGGGTACTGCGATGAGCAGGACGAGCAGGGGCGCAGGGAGCAGGTGGCCGTGTATGAGTTCATGACTGGCGGCAGCATTGTCGACAAGTTTGGTCCGGGTAAGGGGCTACACACACACACACACACACACACACACACACACACACACACACACACACACACACACACACACACACACACACACACACACGCACACCTCCAATTTAGCAACTCCGTGTCCCCGCAAGTGTGGTGCTCAGTGCTCGTGGAAACTCCAAGCGTGTAAATGCTTCTCTGTTCTCCACCAGTGTTGCAGTATACTTGCTGTGCTGCTTCTGCTAGCCTGGCATCTGTCACATGACATGACATGTGCCTCCCCAAGGTGGATTGGCTTGGCTTTTGCCCCATCATTTCGAATCATTCTACCTTCCGGCGTGTGTTTCTCCTTGCAGGTTGCACTGGCACGCCTTTGTCCCTGCAGCAGCGGCTGGACATTCTGATAGGGGTGGCGCGCGGGCTGGAGTATCTCAACACGTTGGGCATCGTGCACCGCGGTCTCAACCCCTCCAACATTCTTCTGGATGCCCGCATGCGCGTAAGTGTGTGCTGTGCTGTGCTGTGGCCCATGTGGGCACTACGCACGCAACACACACACACACACACACACACACACACACACACACACACACACACACACACGCACACACACACAGACATTTTGCTGAACTCTTGTGGAGCAGAATCCACAGAGTGAATCGGTTCTCCTGGGTTATCCTGTAACACCGATGCTGTACGGATACCTTTTCGTCCCTCCCGCTCACACCACGCGGTTACCCTGTGCCCACCGCCCCGCACCTCACCTCACTACACCGCACTGCACTGCGCACCACCACACGCAACACAATGCCAGGCGAAGATCGCGGGGTTTGACTCGGTGGCGAGCAGTGCGGCAGTGAGTGAGGGCGAGCGGTTAATGCCGGCCACGGGCGTGCGTGGCTATGTGGACCCGCACCTGCTGCTCTCTCACGAGCCCTCCACCACCAACGACCTCTACAGGTGCCCACCTGCCACTCTCGCTAATTCGGCCGTGCCCCTCCTTCTCCCCGTTCTGCCCCATCCGTCCACTCCGTTCACTCTGCCGCCTCTGCCTGCCTCCCCTGCACGAGGTTACGGTGCCATACCGTTGCTTTCCACAGCACAGCACCATCTGGTTACCACCACTCCTAGTGCCTGCCTTCTCTCCTAGCCGCAGTGCTCGTTTTTCTCGTTTTCTCATTTTCAACAGCATCCCTTACTCTCAACTCTCTGCTCTGCAATACCACCCTACACTCGTTCCCTCTCCATCCCTCTCTTCGCCCCTATGTCCTGCTCCTCTTCCCCTCCCTCTTTTGCCCACCCACCCACCCTGTGCGCCTTGTGGTTGTGCATGCAGTCTGGGGGTGGTGATGCTGGAGTTGCTGTCAGGCCGCCGTTCCCTCACTCCAAGACAAACCACGGCACATACTTTCAGAGAGAGTGTGAGTGTGGGCTGTGGGAGTGTGCGTGGAGGTGGTGCGAGTGTGCGAGTGAGTGGAGCATTGGGGTGGGTGGCTGCGTGCAAGTGGAGGTGAGTGAGAGTGTTGTGTTCTGTGGAATGTTTTTAGTCGACTCAAAACTAGGCTAAGAAATTTGAGTCGACTCAAACCTTATTTTCCTACTTGCTTAAACCTACTCCTACGCAAGTGCTGCTCACTGGAAAATGTCAAGGGTGCGTGCGAGTGGAGGTGAGTGAGAGTGTGAGAGTGTAGTGTTCTATGGAATGTCAGCACAGTGCCTCCATCATTGGCAATGCTCCAAGCGCCCCCCCCCGGACCGGACGGCTCTCAGAAGCTCCCATATTCCATCTGTTTGCTGCGGTGGTAAGGCAGCAGGAGAGAGCCCCCCCACTGATTAGGCATCGTTTCTTTCTATCTTGCTTTTATCCCAGCCAAGGGCCAAAAGCCGCTTTATTCTCTGCATCGCTGCCCTTGGTGTTTTTGGCTCCTCCCAACATCCACCCACCTATTTTGTGATTATACTGTGGTTCAGTCAGGGTTCATGGTTTCGGGTCCGATGTCAGCGTCTTACTTCCACTCCACCCACTTGCATTCACCCTTAGGCTTCTTGCCTCCTCTTCCTCCCCTTCATCCCACACCAGATTGAAACGCAGCTCCAAGCCAACAACTTAGCTGCTTTATTTGATCCCGCCCTCGCCTCCTCCTGCCTCCCACACACCACCGCCAACACCAGCGCCAGCATCCCTAGCAGCAGCACCACGAGCATCAGCATGCTTGCGAGTGCCGCCAGCACCAGCACTGCAGGCACAACAGCTGGCGGCGCTGTCGATACTCCACTGAGTGTGCCCATACCGAATGCGCTTATACCCAGTCTGGTGCAGCTGGCTCGTGCCGGACTTGCATGCACATCCATGCCTGCGTCCTCCCGGCCCTCCCTGGGAAGAATCCTTGCTGAGCTGGAGATTGTGCGGGATGACGTGGCAAAGGAGTTGAGGAAGATGGAGGAAGAGGCAGAGAAACAAGCAGGAAAACTGGAGGAAGGGAACGGTGGCGCGGCAGAAGACAATATGGGGCAGGCTCATCTTGACTCGTGGGCTGGTGCTGGTCTCCCCCCCCCGAGTGATCTGTCCTCCAGTCTTCCTTCCCAACCACCGCCCCCTCCTCCTGTGGTCGTTCCCTCCTCCTCCGCGCTCCCGCTGGCGCCGCTGCTGTGCCAGCAGGTGAGTGTGGCGGAGGTGGTGCGGGCGACGGGCGGGTGGGCTGCGGAGAGGCGAATCGGCAGCGGCGGGTTTGGCGACGTTTACCGCGGAGTGAGCCCCCTCGATGGGTGCACGCCCTGGGCTGTCAAGCGCGCCAAAGTGCTCACCAACGACTTCCGCCGAGAGGTGAGCACAGAATAATGGGATGGGATGTGGCTGATATGAATGGGATGGGGATGAAAGCAAGGGCTTAATTACAGTGCTCACCAATGAATTTCGGCGCGAGGTGAGTACGAGGAATGGGATGTACATGGGAGTAGGGGCTGAGGTTACAGTGCTTTCCGATGACTTCCGGTTCGAGGTGAGCAGAGAGAGACTCATGGGATGTGGATTGGACTAGGGGCTGCGACTGTAGTGCTCACCAATGTTTTCCAAAGAGAAGTGAGAGGAATGGGATAGGCGCCAAGTTCCCACCCTTTCCCCTCGACCCTTTTCCTCCATCCCACTGTATCACTCCCGCGCTCTCCTCCGCGCTCGCAGATCAACGAGATGGCATCGAAACACCACCCTCACCTGGTGCGGCTGCTGGGGTTCTGCATGGACTACGATGCGGCAGCGGAGCGCATGGAGCAGATCGCCATCTATGAGTTCATGCCCAATGGGGACCTGTACCAACGCATGCACGCGGAAGCCACAGGTAAGGCAGCAAGCAAGCAGGGGACTCTGTGGTGCCTGCCTGCCTGCCTCAAAAGGAGCTGACTTTTGAGTCGACTCAAAAGTCAGCGCGGAAGCCACAGTTAAGACAGCAAGCTAGCCTGGGGACTCTGTGGTGCCTGCCTGCCTCAAAAGGACACACAGGTGTGTGAGTGAAGAGTGGATTGTGTTGCACAAGTGGGATCGTCTTGCTGCTCCTGCTCTTTCTGTTTTTTTCCCCTGATCCGTCTTTCCTTTTCCCCCCACGTGTCGTTCTCGCCTCTGTTTTGTTCCGCAGGTAAAGTTACACCTCTGACCCTGCAGCAGCGGCTGGACATTCTCATCGGAGCAGCGCGCGGGTTGGAGTATCTGCACAGCTTTGGCATCGTGCATCGCGACATCAAGCCCGCTAACATCCTGCTCGACAAACACATGCAGGTGCCTTCCCTCCCCCAGCAGCTTCCATCTAGCGAAGCCAACATGATGGCTGAAGCAAGACGAGCAGTGACTCTGTACCATGCGACTCCGTGCTCCTCACTGTGACCACCAAGTCGCATGGGACAGACAGGGTCACTGTACGTTTCATGATAAAGCTTGTGCTCACTTCCTTTTCCGTCCACCTGCTTCTCTCCTTATGGGGTCTCTTGCTTTTCTTCCCCTTGCCGATCTGCTGTGCGTTTCCCTGTTCTCCTTGGTCCCGCAGGCAAAAGTCTCAGACTTTGGGTTGCTGAGGATGGGCGAGGGCAGCTGTTCAGTGCAGTCCACGCGGGTGATGGGCACACCGGGCTATGTGGACCCTGTCTACTCCATCACTCGCAAGGCCACGCCCAGTGCTGACGTGTACAGGTGCGAAGGCGTGTGGTGCCACTGCCACATGTGCACTTGCTGCCCAGTTATGCTCTTTCCCTTGTCTGTCATCCCTCCTTTCACTTGACTCCACTCTTTTTTCACTACAGTGCCTTTGTTGCCCATAGTTCTTGCTCGTCAAAACTGATTTGTTCAACCTGTTTCCTGCCCACTCCTGCACACCTGCCTCTCGTCTTGTTTGGCATCTTCTTTCTGCCGTCCACACACTCTCCTTTCCGCCCTTGTCCTCTCCTTGTTCCTCTCCCTCCCTCTCCCCCCAGCTTTGGAGTGCTGATGATGGAGCTGCTGGCATGCAAGCATGTTGTGCTGCTATCTGAAGATGGCTCGCACACCAACATCAAGGAATGGGTATGCTGCTGCTGCCGCTGCTGCTGCTCCTTTCTTTCAACCATTGTCCCTCTTCCCCAGCTGTGTGTATGTGGGGTGCGTTTATTCATATCTCAGTTCTTCTTCTCACTTGACTTTCGAAAAACCTTCCATTCCCCCTTTTCCCTCTCCCTCTTCCACTTTTTCTATCCCTTCCCTTGTTGTCCTCCTCGACCCGTCCCTTCCCTGTCCTTTCACCCCTGTTTCCAATCCCACATTCTTTCACTCACCCCTTTGTCTCCGTCCCATTCTTGACAGGTGGAGCAACAGGTGGAGAGAGGGAACACTGCAGCTGTTGTGAATGCGGATCTCAATGCACCACACGCCATGGCCTCCAAGCTAGTGGAGATGGCTCTTTCATGTGTTGCAAGGCTCGTGTCCAATCGTCCAAGCATGAGCCAGGTGCTAGTTCAGCTCGAAACTCTGCAGAGGGAATACATGGGTGGAAAGCATGAGAGAGTAGCTAAACGGTTAGATGCAAGAGTTAGACAAGCCTCTCTAAATTGCAGGCCTCTGGAGGAAGAGCTTGAAATCATCAGGAGTGTTTATGATGGTGACTAACGTGCATACGAAGGTGCTTAATTATGCTAATACCAATATCCCTAACCACAAAACACATTAGTAGTGTCGATTAGGCCTAATCTACAATAACAATTTCATGTTCGCCCATCTCGTTTATGTCATACATTAGCCCAGTTTCTTCCTTTTGGATGAAGTAGATTGTGGATTGTACCGTACGAGGTTTGGCAGTTGGTACATCGACATCCCCTGTTAGTATCATCCTCCCTGCTTGTCGTAAATCGAGTACACGATGGCGTCACTGCTGACATGTTTAGATGCTGGCCTCCAATACCTTGTTGCTTCCGTTCCGCCCCTGCCCTTCTGACCGTAAAATCCAGTTGGATTCATGGTAGGCATTTTATTCCGGGTTTTCTCATCATCACACCCCACCAAAGCCCGGTTTGTAAGCGACTCTCCTCCCCGCTCTAGAGTTCTACGGTCGAGGCGCTTATGACCTGGGAATAGAAACGAAAAAGGCATCCTTGAGCGACAGAAAAACATTTGCTTGTACCCTAAATGGTAGCTGCAAGCAGGCATACCCAATAACATGACAACAGCTGGCTTTTCTGTAGGCTTTAGGTCACTACGCCACGTGTACCAGACTAAACTCGTGGGCGTTCCGTAGGCAAACAGCTGGTGTGGTTCGGCCACATCGTAGACCTCATCCAATCAGCACCACTCCACCCTGGTTTGCGGTTTGTGTTCTTCCCCCTCATCGGCTTGCGACAAGAGAGCATCAAACAATTTTTTGACGAGACAAGCTAGACGAAACAGGTTAGCTGGGAGTTACCCGCCATCAAGGGTGTTGCGATGAAGTAACTGAGAACATTGCGAGGTTCGTTAATGCCCCTGGAGAAGATAGGTGTTTCGTCTTCGTCGCAATTTTCCTGAGACTCGCTCGACAATTGGGCGTCCTAGCTCGTCACCTGGTGCAACTGGAAATGCTGTGACAGCAAGCCAAAGCCAAAAGCCGAGTCGAGGCGTGAAAGGTGTGCGAAGCATTTGAGCCGTCTTGTCGTCGTCTTGCCTCACTCGGTCTGCTCTGGAGCTTCTTTCTGTTAGAATCGGCGAACATAACTTACAATCTAGAAAACCAATGTTTCCACCACCTCCTCAGACAGTTATCCCGTAACGTGATCACCTAGTGAGGCGTCTAAGCGCATTTGAGCCCCTTACCGACAGACCGAAGCTGCAGAAGCTCCAGGGAGGGTCTCTCACCTCTTCCCGTTGCCTCGAAGCCCGCGCTTGTCGCAATTCTCAACTCTACACCATCCCTCCACACACCCACCACGTTCCCGCCAATCGCAGCTCCCCACGTCCACCCACCAACCACCCGCTCATATCCACCGTCCACAATCTCCCCTTCACCACCCGTCCGATCCGTGCGTCCCATCCGCGGCGCTATGCGGCTAGCGGAGATGCGCGCGGTGTACGCGCAGCTGGCGCCGCTGATGGCGGGCATGATCCTGGTGGCCATGGGGCTGTGCGTCGCGCTCGTCTCCATGCTTGACGTCATCGTCTCAGCGCTCTGCCCCACCGACCAGTGCCCCGAGGCACTCATGCTCTCCGCCGGCCGCGCCACGGTACGGGCGTGCGTGCGCGTCGTCGTGCCAATTGGGGGTGCGCGTCGCCCCGTGCTCTCTGAATGAGTGAACGTTAAGGCCTATGCCTTTCCCCGCGCCCTCCCCCAACGCCCTCTCCTCAACCTTTCCCGTCACGCCGTCCTTTTACATCCCCGTTTTACGCCCCCGCTTCGCGCCCGTCCCTCGCGGCATGGCAGATAGGCGGCATAGCGAACATCATCGTGGCGCCCATATTCGGAGGCCTCTCCGACAAGCACGGTCGCAAGCCCTTCCTGCTGCTCGGCATCGCAGGCATCACCATCCCCTACGGTGGGCCCTCGCCGCTCCTTCTCTTCACCTTGCCTATCGGCTGTCAGGTCTACCACTCTGTTCATTCGTCTGTGTTTTCCCCTTGTCTAACTTCAGCTTCTCTTCGCCGACCTCCCACTCTTTTCCCGCTCCACCACCCCACCACCCCAACACCCCCCATCCCCCACTCCCCTCACCTTCGTTGCTTCCCCATAATCGTCACGGTTTGCCCCTTGGCCCTTTCCCTTTTTCGCCCCAAACTGCAACTTCCCGTACCCCTTACAGCCATCCTCGCTACCAGCTCCAGTCGCCTGGCCGTGTACCTGTTCTTTGCAGCAGAGACGGCAGGGTCTGCCCTGGGCGGCTCTGCATGGCTCAATCTTATCTACGCCTATGTGGTGGGCCACTGAACCATGCTGAACCCATTCCCACTCCTCTCCTACCCCTTCTCTCCGTTGTACCTTCCACGGTTCGGCATTTGCTGCTACTGCTCCTCTTTCCTTCTCCCCCGCTGTTTCCCCTTCTGTTCCTGCCTCTTCTCCAACTGCTTTACCCTCCCCCTGACGTATCAGTTGCTCTCTTTGCACCACTGCTGCCTGCCCTGCAATTCTCGCCCTTGTTCCTTTTCTTATGCATTTTCCCCTTTCTCTCGCTCGCTGTCTCCTTCCCTCTCTTGCTCGCCCTCTCCCTCACGCATCCCGGCACTCCCTCCTTCGCAGGCGGACGTGACAGCAGAGGCCAACAGGGCGGCGGCGTTTGGAGCCATCTCCGGCACCACTGCCTTTGGCTTCCTCGCTGGCCCGCTCGTCGCCCGATTCGTGCCTCCTGCCATCACCTTCCATGTGCGCCCCACCCACACATGCTCACACGCACGCTCACACCCACGCACACACGCACGCTCACACCCACGCTCACACGCACGCTCACACGCACGCTCACACGCACGCTCACACCCACGCTCACACGCACGCTCACACCCACGCTCACACGCACGCTCACACCCACGCTCACACGCACGCTCACACGCACGCTCACACGCACGCTCACACGCACGCTCACACGCACGCTCACACGCACGCTCACACGCACGCTCACACGCACGCTCACACGCACGCTCACACGCACGCTCACACGCACGCTCACACGCACGCTCACACCCACGCTCACACGCACGCTCACACCCACGCTCACACGCACGCTCACACCCACGCTCACACGCACGCTCACACCCACGCTCACACGCACGCTCACACCCACGCTCACACGCACGCTCACACCCACGCTCACACGCACGCTCACACCCACGCTCACACGCACGCTCACACCCACGCTCACACGCACGCTCACACGCACGCTCACACGCACGCTCACACGCACGCTCACACGCACGCTCACACGCACGCTCACCACGCACGCTCACACGCACGCTCACACGCACGCTCACACGCACGCTCACACGCACGCTCACACGCACGCTCACACGCACGCTCACACCCACGCTCACACGCACGCTCACACCCACGCTCACACGCACGCTCACACCCACGCTCACACGCACGCTCACACCCACGCTCACACGCACGCTCACACCCACGCTCACACGCACGCTCACACCCACGCTCACACGCACGCTCACACCCACGCTCACACGCACGCTCACACCCACGCTCACACGCACGCTCACACCCACGCTCACACGCACGCTCACACCCACGCTCACACGCACGCTCACACCCACGCTCACACGCACGCTCACACCCACGCTCACACGCACGCTCACAGCCCACGCTCACACGCACGCTCACACGCACGCTCACACGCACGCTCACACGCACGCTCACACGCACGCTCACACGCACGCTCACACGCACGCTCACACGCACGCTCACACGCACGCTCACACGCACGCTCACACGCACGCTCACACGCACGCTCACACGCACGCTCACACCCACGCTCACACGCACGCTCACACCCACGCTCACACGCACGCTCACACCCACGCTCACACGCACGCTCACACCCACGCTCACACGCACGCTCACACCCACGCTCACACGCACGCTCACACCCACGCTCACACGCACGCTCACACCCACGCTCACACGCACGCTCACACGCACGCTCACACGCACGCTCACACGCACGCTCACACGCACGCTCACACGCACGCTCACACGCACGCTCACACGCACGCTCACACGCACGCTCACACGCACGCTCACACGCACGCTCACACGCACGCTCACACGCACGCTCACACGCACGCTCACACGCACGCTCACACGCACGCTCACACGCACGCTCACACGCACGCTCACACGCACGCTCACACCCACGCTCACACGCACGCTCACACCCACGCTCACACGCACGCTCACACCCACGCTCACACGCACGCTCACACCCACGCTCACACGCACGCTCACACCCACGCTCACACGCACGCTCACACCCACGCTCACACGCACGCTCACACCCACGCTCACACGCACGCTCACACCCACGCTCACACGCACGCTCACACCCACGCTCACACGCACGCTCACACGCACGCTCACACGCACGCTCACACGCACGCTCACACGCACGCTCACACGCACGCTCACACGCACGCTCACACGCACGCTCACACGCACGCTCACACGCACGCTCACACGCACGCTCACACCCACGCTCACACGCACGCTCACACCCACGCTCACACGCACGCTCACACCCACGCTCACACGCACGCTCACACCCACGCTCACACGCACGCTCACACGCACGTACCCACACACACACGAAACCACGCGCACACCCAACCACGCACAGACATGCCGCTGCTTTTGTACTGTAGTATAGTCATCCCGTGCTCTTATGTCTTCTCTCCAACGTGATTGTTCATTGTGCAACCTGATTCTCCTCTCCATTGCCAACCACCGCTGAGTCTCTTACCTTGCCGCTCTGCAAAATTCTGCGGCAGCACCGCATCACCATGAGGCCTGCACCTGCTACTCCTACTTCCTGCACACATCTGCCTCTGACTGACCCACATGCTTTTATGGTTTACCTCACCACCATTTGCACTCGTGGTGTCCTGTCCCCTGAATCAATTACATGCGTGCATGCATGTGTGTGCAGGTGGCAACGCTGCTGTGCTCGTGTGGGTGGGCGTACATTCTCATCATGGTGCCTGAGTCCCTGCCCTCCCACCGCCTCCTGCGCAAGGCCGCCTCGCTTGCGGACGAGGAGCATGGTGGTAGCGCCGCTGCTGCTGCCGCTGCTGCTGTGGCGGCTGTTGATGGCGTGGGGCCTGGTCCAGACGGGGGAGGGGGAGGAGGAGGCAGTGGGGGGATTGTGGGGGAGCGGACGTGGCTGCTGGAAGGGTGTGGAGATGGAGGGAATGGGGAAAAGGGAGGAGGAGGCAAAGGAGGCGGACGTGAGGGGGAAGAGGTAGGAGGAGGGGGGAGTGCAGGGCGGGGAGGGGCGAGGAGCGTGGGGGGAGGAAAGGCGGTGGCGTTGATGCGCAACAGATCGACTCTGAGAGAAGCCATGCACGTCATGTCCTCCAGGTGCCATTGCTGCCCTCTCCCTGCCTCTCCCTGCCTCTCCCTGCCTCTCCCTGCCTCTCCCTGCCTCTCACTGCTGGAGTGGCACTGCTTTGGCGAGAACCGGTTCACCCTTTGTGTCCTGTTCAACCATCTTCTTGAATTCACTCCTCTCTTGCTGTTGCTGTGTCTCATCCCAACGCCATTTCCTTCCCTCCCTTCCCACCTCCCGTGTCCTCCGCCCTGCATGACCCAGTCCGCTGGTGTCTATTCTGCTGCTCGTGGCCTTCCTGCATGCCTTTGCAGACAACGGCCAAACCTCCAACATGTTTGTGAGTCGCCCTCCTTTGTTTTCCTTCCCACAAGGCCCCCTGCTCCCCGCAACCCGCACTCTCGAGGCCCACGTGCAGCCCGCAACCTCGTGGTGCTCTTTAGAAGATTCTCAGCTAGCACATGGTTGTTTCGTCGGTCGCTCGCAAAGCTGTCCCCTTGGTCAGGATGACTTCTCACTCTACACGCTCACCTTGGCTTGGAGACGTCTCAAATCTAATCCCATCCTGCACCTCCCTCCCCCCCTTCCTCACCCCTCGCCAGTACGTGTTCAAGGCCAAGTTCCACTGGAACAAGGACGACTTCTCTCTATACACCGCTGGCATCGGGCTCTTTGCCGTGCTCTCCCAGGTGTGCTGCTGTGCTCTCCCAGGTGTGCTGCTGTGAAGCACTCTGAAGACGTTCACCAGTTCTCACCCGCACTTTGTACACACATTCTAATTCCATCAAGCCAATGTTGATCGCACCATTCCATTATGATATCCCACTCTCTGCATTGTCACGCCTGCTTAGCAAACCATCCATTTTCAGCCTCCTTACCTCCATAGTCTCCCTCTCTCCCCTCCTCTCCCCCCCCCCACTGCCAGCTCCTGCTGCTGCCACTGCTGCTCCAGATTCTCTCCCTTCGCTCCCTCCTCATCCTCGCTATTTCCATCAACAGCTTTCATGTGAGTGAGCCAGCCAGACCCCTACCATGCCGATGCCGATCACCCTCGTGCCATTGGAGTGGAGCCACGTAGTATCCCATGGCAAACAGATACTACGTGGCTCCAATGTACGTACACAGATGGTATACCATGTGAATCAAACAGAATCAGTCAGCATTTTCTGTGATTCATGGATTCGAAACGTCAAAATTGCTGACGATTCCCCTCTCCCTTTCCCTGTGCCGGTGCATGTCTTTGTCTGTACCTCCCATGCATACAATACAGATGGTCCTTTACGGCCTCGCCTGGAAGCCATGGGTATGTCCTCTTCAACCGCAACCCCCCTCCCCCTCCCCACCCCCCCCTCCCAAGTCCAATATGACCCATTCCGCACCCACTTCTCAATCCCATGCATCCATCCGTCCTCACCTGCTTACTAATGGCAACGCATGTGGACCTTAATGTGCACTTGGCCGCGCCTGCATGCCCTGCCCAGTAGGTAAGCTTCACACGTTGCACCCAGCCTGATACGTGGTGTGGCATGGCATGGCATGTGTGCAGGTGGTGTACCTCGCGCTTTCAATGAGCCTCGTCTCCTCGCTCACTCAAACCTCGGTACGCCCTCTCCTCCCCCCTCTCCTCCCTCCACACGCGTCTCCATGCCTTCCACCTTCACCATTGCTTTCACTCTTGTTGCCTTTTCATCACGCCTGGAAGATTCACGCCTGCCAAGTGCCTCTAATCATCGCGTCTCCTTCATTTCACCTCTCCTCCCCATTGTCCATTCGCACTCGTCACATGCCTCTCCCCCATGTAGATCGGCAGCATGGTCTCACACCTTGCAGACCCCAGGGAACAGGTGAGCCAGGGGAAGGGAGGTTGTGGTTCTGCGACATGTCAAAACTCCGATAGGTGAGTCATGAGGGATTATTCATTGAAGCTGCATTCCTGTGAGGGCAAGCTTCTGTGTGCATGTTCCAGCGCGCTCGTGCCTCGGTCCATTTGACTTTCCCCGCTTTCATTCGTCCCTCCCTCCCTTTCTCATCACAGCTATCACTAAAACTACCCTGAGCACCACCTCTCGTTCCCTCCTCCGCTCACATCCTGCTTTCCCTGCCTGCGTGCCTCGCCGCACAGGGCAAGCTGCAGGGGGTGGTGTCGGGCGTGTCGTCTCTCTCTGCCGTGCTCGCACCGCTCACCATCAACCCCATCACCGGTAACCCTCCCTCCCTCCCACCATCCTGCATCCTCCTCTCCCTAGCACATTGTGCTGTCTCCAGTCTTCTTAGGCGGCATGGGAGGAAGGGCGGCATGGGAGGAAGGGCGGCATGGGGACGAGGCGCAGAGGAGAAGTATGAGTGAGGGTCAGGGAAAGGCGCAGGTCGTAAGAGTGGTTGTCTGTGCACACGCATGTCAGGATCTCTCGACTTTTGATCCCCCAGCAATGTATTGTAGTGATGACTGTTCCCTTACCTCCCCCCGTCACTTCTCACTACCTCACGTTTCTGGCTTGCCTGCCTTCGCAGCTCGTCTCTTAAATCCATCCTCCCACCCTCTCACCCTCCCACTCTTCCACCCTCCTATCGTGCTTCTCGTCCCCTTCTCTCCCACAACCGCCCCACCAGCGTATTTCATGTCGGACTCAGCGCCCATCCACCAGCCTGGTGCCGGCATCATCGTGGCAGGCATTGTCGAGGTAACAACCATACGCAAACGCCCACGTGCTCTCCATGCTCCCCTCCTGTGCTCTCCATGCTCCCATGCCCTCCGTGCTCCCATGCCTCTACCCCCCTGAATGCGTCTTTTCTCCTCATCGCTGTGCACATTACTCCTCCTCACTGCTCATCATACCTTGAACCTCAACCATCACACCTTCCAACATCCTCTCTTTCTACCCTCCTCCCCGTCTGGCCCGTCCCACTATGCCTCATGTCATCATCCTCACCACCTGGGTAGGCGGTGGCATGTGTGCTTGTGCTGGCACTACCACCAACTGCTGGCAAGGCAGGTGTGAGGGCACTAACCAGCCCCGATTCACCAACTGACTGCCATTCCACTGCTGCTTCACCTGCTGATGAAGCTGATGCTGATGCTCAAGGCAACGCAGAGGGTGGGGATAAGCATGTCTCTAGTGCTTCAAGTCCAAGTGAGGGCAAGCGTACGGTTACTTTTGAGGACGGCACTTGTAGCCACAACAGTGGCAGCAGCAGCGCTGGTGGTAGTAGCATTGGCAGTGGCAGCAGTGGCAGATCCATAACCAGCCAAGGCAGCCTGGGGAGTAGAGAAGCTAATGGTGCAGGAGACATGTCTATAACGACTCCACTCCTGTCTTAGGTAGCATGTGAAACCGCCGACCAAGGTGCCCTATTATATTCTTCTTCGCTCTGTCAAGTGTGGCAATGGCAAGAAGCTTTCAGGTCGATAGACGATGACAAATAGGTCTTGGAAAATATGAAATGCTGTTTTGATTTTGAGACAGCAATCCGAAGTGATAATTGCCTCCATCCATTCAATGTGTGAAGAGCCATGCCCAACAATCCCTATGCCCCACCTCCATTTCTCTATGTAGTTCCTCGTTCCCAAGCACAATATCACTCTGCTCTTTCACTTCTATTATTGCTCTCTAGTAGTATGCCTTCTGGTTATCTCAGGGTCGAAGTAATGTAGAGAACATTCATTGATGGGTAAGTGTAAGGAATTTTCTCGGCATTCCTTATGGAGCCCGACTACATCGCGTACAGCAACAGCCGTTGTTCGCCCGTCACTGCTAACGGGACTTCGCCAACTTCGCGCGCACTGTTTTGCCAAACCTCGCACTGCTGGCCCGGCCGTGTCGGCCTACGCTTCGGGACTAGCCCGAGCCTCGCTGCCAGCATAGCACTAGCTAGCTCGCACGCACCGCGTTACCGTTTGCATGTTTCGCGTATAAATGTTCGCTCATGCCTTCGCTCACATCTTTGTACTCGTTTGACACCTTAGTGCAATTCTCGCTACTTCGATTCATTGCACCCGTAACACTTGGTATCAGAGCCCCTTTCTTTCGGACCGCGCATCTCCGCAACCTAGGAAATCAACTTTTGATTTTTCACTCGAAGGGACTTACGTACCTTAGCACCTAGGAGCCGCTGTCCTCGCGTTCTCTCGTAAACGCGTGCAGCCACGACTGCGCCTAGACTAAGACGAGCCGACGCCCTTCGAAATGGCTGAACACATCGACGTCACAACTCTCACGCAGGAGCACTTGAACGATCTGCTGCGACAAATCCGCGAGAGCGCCGAGGAAATCGCGACGCTGACGGCAGAACGCTCGTCCCTGCAAAACGACCTCACACGAGCACAATCCCAAGCACCTGGCACTCCGATTCAGCCCGCACCACAAACATCACAGCACGGAAGTGTGGGGCAACCCGCGAGCGCCGCAAGTGATGGCGTCGTCCGCCATGACGGAGACGACGACCACGGCACGACACACCCCGACGCGACGAATGCGGCCAGGACTCAGCCTCAAGTCACGATTTCAGTGCCGGCCGGCGGATCAACTCTTCTGTCGCCGATGCCGCTAAAGCCGCAGCGTCCGCCATGCTTTGACCCAAGTCAGCGGGGTGGTCCTACCGTTCAGGCGTGGCTCTTCACGTTGAACGTCTTCTTCGACGCGAACTACGACTCGGAGGATACGACGAAGATTCGCTACGCCGTGTCGTTGCTGCGAGGACCCGCCATGGACTGGTGGCGCGTCATCGTTACGAAGCCGGTGGACTACGCGACTCTACCGACACGGGAAGGACAAACCGGACCCTGGGCGCCGTCGTATTTCGTGGAGGTGCCCCAGTATCGCACGTGGGACGCGTGGTGCGCAGATCTGCGTGCTCGTTTCGAGCCAATCGCGGCTTCGATCGCGGAGCGACAGAAGCTCCGCACTTGGCGCCAACTCGGTTCCGTCCAAGATTACACGAGCGGATTTCTGGCGCTATGCGAGCAGGTGGGATATATGCACGAGAGCGAGCGCATCGACCGCTACATCGGCGGCCTGAAGCAGGACATCGCTCAGGAAATCCAGCTTCGCGGCGTCACCGACTTTCAAGAAATTCTCGCTATGGCGGAGAAACTTGACTTCTTCCGCCGACCGAGACCGGGGTCCTACGGAAGCAGCCATTGGGGACATCGGCCTCGTGGGACGAACGAGGGCGCCACGATACGTGCCGTCACCGCAAATGCCGCTGCCGCACCGTTCAAAGGGCGCTGCTTTGCGTGCAATCGGCCGGGACATCGCAAGAGCAAATGCCCGGAAAACGCTAAGGGAAAGGGGGAAGCTGAGCAGCAGAAACAGACCAAGCAGCAGGGAAACGCTGGGAGTCAGTAGCAGACGGGCCCTCTACTGACAGGTCACGCCGCTCGCCGAGTGATTGTGCCGGTTCACGCAATCGACCACACCCGGCCGAATAAGGAGGGTACTACGGTAGACAGCCCCATACTGCTTAGTGGGAAAATCGGGACGGACTTAGTAAAAATCTTCGTAGACGGGGGAGCCAGCCACAGCCTCATCAACACTGCCACAGCACGAAAACTGCGACTGCCACTGGACAGATGCTTACCTGAGATCGACGCAAGACTGGTAGACGGCACGCCACTGGCGATACGGGAACGCGTAGACCGGGTTCGGATTCGATGTGGGGGTAACTTCACATTTAGCCAGGAAATGCTCGCAACGACCCTCGACGTAACCGATATTTTACTCGGGCGTGATTGGTTGCGACGACACAATCCGCGAATCGATTGGACGACGGGTGACTGCACCGTGCGAGTGAACGGTAACAACATCGCCTTACCTCGCTGGGGCTCACCTGAGTCTTCGTCGGTGCGTGTCAACGCGATCACGATGAAACGCGCCGTAGCGGCAGGAGCTGACGTGTACGCGGTCGACATTCGGGAAGCCGAGGCAGCAGACAAGGAGGGGATTTACAGAAACTGCTGGCCGACGTACCGAGTGACCTGGCAGCACTGTTGAAGCAGTACAGCGACATTTTCCCGGACGATTTACCGACGGGACTGCCACCTCAGCGACCGCACTACCACAGGATAGAGTTAGAACCGGGGGCACAGCCAACAGTACAGCGACAGTTTCGACTGACCCAGCCCGAACTGGACGAACTGAGGAAGCAGCTCGATTACCTGCTCGAGAAGGAATTCATTCGCCCTAGTTCGTCGCCCTTCGCAGCACCGATACTGTTCACACCGAAAAAAGACGGGGGATTTCGCATGTGCATAGATTACAGAGCACTGAACAGGGTTACCATCAAATCCCGTTACCCCATCCCGCGAGCCGACGAACTGATCGACCAACTGCGCACAGCCCGGGTTTTCTCGAAAATCGATCTCCGCGGGGGTTACCACCAGATTCGCGTCAATCCACCCGACTGCCCTAAGACCGCATTTCGAACACGCTACGGATCCTTCGAATACACCGTCATGCCCTTCAGACTGACCAACGCCCCCGCCACTTTTCAAATGACCATGAACGAAGCTTTCCGCCCGCTCTTAGATAAGTGCGTCATCGTATACCTGGACGACATACTAATCTACAGCCCTGACAGAGCACAGCACTTACAGGACATCGAAGCAGTTTTTAAAATACTGAGTGAGAACCGCCTACTGACAAAAGCGTCTAAGTGTGAGTTTTTACAGGACCGCCTGGAATTTTTGGGACACGTTATTTCAGCTGCAGGAGTGGAAATAGACCCGAAGAAAATTGCGACGATTCAAGCATGGCACGCGCCGAACAACTTGGCCGAGTTGCAGAGTTTTTTGGGGTTCGTCAACTACGTGCGCCGGTCCGTCCCCGACATGGCGAAGCTGACTGCCCCACTGACAGACCTGCTGAGGAAGGGGGTTGAGTACAAGTGGGGGGGGAAAGAGCAAGCTGCCTTCTCGGCCCTCAAAAACATTTTGTGCTCACCGCCCGTGCTTCACATCGCAGATCCACACCGTCCGTTCGAGCTCGTCACTGACGCAAGTGACATCGCTGTGGGAGCAGTACTGTTGCAGGACTTCGGGAACGGCCTCCAGCCAATCGCGTACGAGTCCCGCAAGCTGCACCCGCCCGAACGCAACGACCCGATACACGACCGCGAAATGTTGGCGATCGTGCACGCGTTCAAGGTTTGGCGGTGTTACCTGACGGGCGCCGACGTGACAGTACGGACAGACCACCGATCACTACAGTACCTACGCGCCCAACCAAATCTCAATCCGCGACAGATCCGCTGGTTGGACTACCTCGAGTCCAACTTCCACTACACGGTTACGTACAAGAAAGGCGCCTCCAACATCGCCGACGCACTCACTCGCCCTACCGCCCAACTCCATGCCATCCTACTCGCCCAAACCAACCCGCTTTTAACAGGCCTATTCACCCACAAATACCGCACCGACCCGTTTTTCACGGCCGGAAATTCACAGCAACTGGCAGAAGCTAAAGGAGTTTATTACGTAAAAACAGGCACCAACCGCATCTGGGTACCCGCGTACTCACTACTGAGGGAGCTGCTACTGCAGGAGGCACACGACGGAATTACCTCGGGACATTTTGGGGTAGAAAAAACGCGACAGCAACTGCAGCGGTATTACTACTGGCCGGAGCTGTTGACCGACGTGCAGCAGCACGTGGGCTCGTGCCCCACGTGTCAGGTGATGAAGAGCTCGAGGAAGCGGAAGGCGGGTCAATTGCAGCCGATACCACCGCCCGAGCGCGCCTGGCAGCAGGTTACCATAGACTTCGTCACAGGGTTACCTTCGAACCCTGGGGGTAATGACGCGGTGATGGTCGTCGTTGACAGGTTGACGAAGATGGCACACTTCGCTGCGAGCAAAAAGTCGATCTCAGCCGAGGAGACCGCTCGTCTGTTCATCGCAGCCGTTGTTCGCCTGCACGGGATACCAGCAGCGATTATTAGCGACAGGGACACGAAGTTCACCAGCAACTTCTGGAAGAACCTCTGGGAGCAGTTCGGAACCAGGCTGCAGTTCAGTTCGTCGTACCACCCCGAGACCGACGGTCAAACGGAGCGGACAAATCAGACGATGGAGCAGTTGATTCGTGCCACATGCGACGACCCCACGACTTGGGAGCAGCAGCTGCCGCTGATCGAGTTCGCGTACAACAACGCCACGTCAGCGACGATGCAGCAGTCCCCTTTCTACCTGAACTACGAGCAAAATCCTACAGTGCCCTTGACGCCGAGTCCGGACAACCCAACACCACGCGCACAGCAATTCGCCGAAATTCTGCAAGCTGCCCGCACCAGAGCCACAGAAGCAATTAAAAAAGCAAACGTCATTGCTAAGCGCAACGCTGACCGCCACCGCCGCCCAGTCACATACCAGTCAGGGGATTACGTACTGCTTGACACGCAAAACTTCGACCGCGCTACTGTGGCCCATTCCAAATCAGCCACATGATCACGCCAGTAACCGCGCACCTACTATTACCGACCGACTGGTACATCAGCCCTTCGTTCCACGTCAGCTTGCTTCGCCCATACATCCCAACCACAAGCCAACTGCCTCGCCACCGCCCGCCATCCATGACTCGCCCTGCATCAGAGCCGATCATCGAACCCGAAAAAATTCTGAGTCATCGGATTCGCCACCCCACGGGAATCAGGAGGATTGAATTCCTCGTTCGCTGGAAGGACCGCACGCCAACTGAAGATAGCTGGGTGCCCCTGGCCAACATTGAAAACCACCCTGCCCTGCAAGTGTACCTGAGGAGCCGGGGATTCCGCGATATACATGCACTCGCGTAGCGGAGGGGGCTTCTTGAGGGGGGGGGGGTAGTGTAAGGAATTTTCTCGGCATTCCTTACGGAGCCCGACTACATCGCGTACAGCAACAGCCGTTGTTCGCCCGTCACTGCTAACGGGACTTCGCCAACTTCGCGCGCACTGTTTTGCCAAACCTCGCACTGCTGGCCCGGCCGTGTCGGCCTACGCTTCGGGACTAGCCCGAGCCTCGCTGCCAGCATAGCACTAGCTAGCTCGCACGCACCGCGTTACCGTTTGCATGTTTCGCGTATAAATGTTCGCTAATGCCTTCGCTTCGCTCACATCTTTGTACTCGTTTGACACCTTAGTGCAATTTCTCGCTACTTCGATTCATTGCACCCGTAACAGTGAGTGAGAATACGCCGTCAGCCCATCAGCAAGCGCAGTAGGCATTGTATTACTGCACCCCATCCCATTTAGCATAAGGACGCGTCACAATTGCGACATCGATTCTGTGGGAGATCGATATTCTGGGTGTACAGTAATTCGTCGTGTTTTGTATCCCGTTTTCGTCACAGTTCGCGAAGACCCGACACACCTCACCGAACGCGATGTCCCTTCCATATCGATCTGTAACCGCACTCAAATCCTACGTATTGCATTTAAAACTGATAAAAATGGCTTCTAACCCCGCTAACTATCGAACCTGAGGACGAACGTGGCACATCTGGCTCGGAGGAGATCGATTCTCACAGCTTCGGTGTGGACCACGATCCTCCCTCGATGTCGCAGTTGTGACGCGTCCTAAGTCGAGTCGTGGCGTGACAGGTCCCGCTGGAGCTTCTTTCTGCTAGAAACGACGAAGGTTTTTTGCAAATAATCAGCATTATTCACCTGAGGCGAATAAGCGCAGAGGAGCCTCTTACCGACCGGTCGCTTCTGAACGAAGCTGCAGCAGCTCCCAGGAGTGACTTTTACCTCTTACCGTTGCCTCGTAACCCGCGGTCGTCGCAAATCTCTACTTTTAACCATCCACCCGCTCATCCCTCCACCCGCCCACGCACACCGCCCGCGCCAATCGCAACTCCACGTCTCCACCCATCCAAATCTCCCCCTGTCGAAACGCCCTCACCAGCCGTCCGATACGCCACCCCGCGCGCGGCGCCATGCCACTATCGACGATGCGCGCGGTGTACGCGCAGCTGGCGCCGCTAATGGCGGGCATAATCCTTGTCGCCATGGGGCTGTTTATCGCGATCGTATCCATGCTAGACGTCATCGTCGCCGCGCTCTGCGCCACCGACCAGTGCCCCGAGGCGCTCATGCTCTCCGCCGGCAGCGCCACGGTACGGGATTGCGCACAGCGGTGCCAATTAGGTTACCCGTTGGTTCTCGGAATGAGTGGGCGTTAAGGCCCATGCCTTCTCACGCCCGCCCCTCGCGCCCGCCCCTTACGCGCATCCCCTTTTCGCGCCGCCCCTTCGCGCCCTTCCCACTTCGCGGCCTTTCCTCACGGCCGCCCCTCACGCGCATCCCCTTTTCGCGTTCCCGCTTCGCGCCCGTCCCTCGCGGCATGGCAGATAGGCGGCATAGCAAACATGATCGTGGCGCCCATATTCGGGAACCTTTCCGACAAGCACGGTCGCAAGCCCTTCCTGCTGCTCAGCATCGCATGCATCACCATCCCCAACGGTAAGCTCCCGCCGCACCTTCTCTGCACCTTCTCTCACCTCGCGGATTGCCTGTCGTCTGTCCTCAGCATCTCCCATTCTGTTGATCCATATTTGCTAGCTTTCGCCTGACATTACTTCTACCTCTCTTCTGCTGCCTCCCCGCTCTCCAACTGGACTTCCACATAATCGTCACGGTTCGCCCCTTGACCCATTCCCTTTTCTCTCCCCAACAACTTCCCGTCTTGTACCCGTTACAGCCATCCTTGCTACCAGCTCCAGTCGCCTAGCCGTGTACCTGTACTTTGCGGCGAATACGGCAGGGATTGCCCTGGGCAGCTCTGCATGGCTCGATCTTATTTATGTGTATGTGGTGGGTGTGCTGAACCTTGCTGAACCTTGCTGAACCTTGCTGAACCCACTCCAAGTCCAGACTCCTACGCTGCCTGTCTCTCCATGCCTCCTATCTTCCTCTGTTCAGCTTTCGCTGCTACCTACCTCTCTTTCCCCCTCTCTCCACCTCTCCCCTCTCTCGTTCCCGCCCCTTCTCGAGCTCCCCTTGCTCTGTGCTCCCCCCGCCACACCAGCCCTGCTCTCTTCTCTTCTCACCCTGCTGCCCTGCAGCTCTCCCTTTTGTCCGCATTTCTTATTTCTCTTCCCCCTCTCTGCCTCCCTCCCTCCTGCCCGCCCACCGTCTCTCTTTCTCTCTATCCACTGTACACTCTCTATCCAGGCGGATGTGACTGAGGAAACCGACAGGGCGGCGGCGTTTGGAGCCATTTCCGGCACCACTGCTGTTGGCTTCCTCGCTGGCCCGCTCGTCGCCCGATTCGTGCCGCCTGCTATCACCTTCCATGTGCGTCCCAACCTTTCTGCCCATACACGCACACACGCACACACCCACACACGGAACCACACACACGCACACAAGCACGACTGCCGTTATGGTCTAGTCGAGCAGTCCCATGCTCCTGCGTCTTTTTATTAAGGCGTGAAGCGCTGCAAAAGTGCTTTGTTTCGTTGATTTTCTCACTCGTGGTGGTAACCCCATGCGGACATGATGTGTGCAGGTGGCGACGCTGCTGTGCTCGTGCGGGTGGGTGTACATTCTCTGCATGGTGCCCGAGTCCCTACCTGACTCCCTACCTGAGTCCCCGTCTGAGTCCCTGCTCTCGCAACCCCTCCTGCGCAAGGCTGCCTCGCTTGCTGATGTGGAGCGTGGTCGTTCTCTTGCTGCCGCCGATGCTGCTGTGGCGGCTGTTGATGGGGTGCGGTTTCCACGAGGGGTTTCCGAAGGGGGTGGCGGAGTGAGAAGTGGAAGAAGAGGAGGAGTCAGTCGGGAGAGTACTCTTGCTGCCATTGCTGCTGCTGTGGCGGCTGTCGATGGGGAGGGGAATTCAGAAGGGGGTCAAGAAGGGGGTGGCGGAGTGAGAAGTGGAATAGGAAGTGGAGGAGGAAGTGGAGGAGGCAGTCGGGTGAGTATTCTTGCTGCCGCTGCTGCTGCTGTGGCGGCTGTTGATGGCGTGGGGATTGCGGGGGAGGGTCAAGAAGGGGGAGGGGGAGTGAGCAGAGGAGGAAGAGGTGGTGGTGGTGGCAGTGGGGGGGGTGTGGGGGAGAGGACTAGCCTGCTGGAAGGGTGTGGAGATGGAGGGAATGGGGAGAAGGGGGGAGGACGACAGGTAGGAGGAGGGGGAAGTGCAGGTGCAGGGCGGGGAGGGGCGAGGAGCGTGAAGCGAAGCAAGTCGGCAGTGTTGATGCGAAGCAGATCCACACTCAAGGAAGCCGCCATGCACATCAGATTCTCCAGGTGCCCCCGCTGCCCTCTCACTGCCTCTCACTGCCTCTCACTGCTGGAGTGGCACTGCTTTGGCAAATACCCGTACTTTTGGTGTCGTGCTCAACCACGAACCCACTCGTCTCTTGCTCTCGCCATCCTCTCAACTCACGCCATTCCCTTCCCTTCCCCCCCTCGCCCCGCTGTCCCACGTCTGGTGTCCCACGCGCCACGGGTCCCAGTCGCCTCGTGTCCATGCTGCTGCTCGTGGCCTTCCTGCATGCCTTTGCAGACAACGGCCAAGTGGCCAACATGCTTGTGAGTCGCCTTCCCTTCTTTTGTCCCCCGCAAGGCCCTCTGCTCCCTGCAACCCGCACTCTCAACGCCCACTCGCAACGCGCAACCACGTGATGCCTTCCGGAAAATTTCGAGCAATCACATGGTTGTTCTGTTTGGTCGGTCGCTCTCAAAAGTGGCTCTTTGCTCAGGACAAAGAGTCGCAAACATATGGTGCACTGCAGTGCACTGCACTCACTGTTTATGCCTCATCCCATCCCGCACCTCTCCCCCCCTTCCCCCCTCGCCAGTACGTGTTCAAGGCCAAGTTCCACTGGGGCAAGAACGACTTCTCACTCTACACCGCTGGCATCGGCCTCTTTGCCGTGCTCTCCCACGTATGAACCACTTGGGCTGCTGCTGCTGCTGCTGCTGCTGCTGCTGCTGCTGCCGCTGCTGCTGTTCCACTCTCCGTCACACCGTCCCTCACGCTGTATAGTCGCCTGCACTCTCATAAATGCACCAATTCTCACTCAGACCTCTCACGCACTCACACACGTTCTCATCCATGCTTGCACTCAATCGCTTGTTGCCGCACCATCCATCCATCCCACTCTCCACACCACATTGTCATGCTGGCACAGCAACCCACCCATTCTCAACCTTCTCCCCTCCATGTTTTCTCTCTCTCTCGTCCCCTCCCCTCCTCTCCCCCCCCCCTGTCAGCTCCTGCTGCTGCCCCTGCTGCTCAAGATGCTCCCCCTTCCCTCCCTGCTCATCCTCGCTATTTCCATCAACACCGTCCATGTGAGGCACACCCCCATCATTTCAATCACCCTATCATGCCAATCACCCTATCATGCCAATCACCCTATCATGCCAATCACCCTATTGTGCCAATCACCCTATCATGCCAATCACCCTATTGTGCCAATCACCCTATTGTGCCAATCACCCTATCATGCCAATCACCCTATTGTGCCAATCACCCTATCATGCCAATCACCCTATTGTGCCAATCACCCTATTGTGCCAATCACCCTATCATGCCAATCACCCTTTCATTCCATTCCACTGGAGCCACGTAGTATTCCTGTACATTGAATATAAGCCATATGAATGGAACAGAATCAGTGTGCAAGTATAATGATTCATGCAAAGGTCCGTCAGGGCCTCTGCCTAAGCAGTCTTCATCGTCACAGCTACCACTTCCCATTGGCCCTCACTTCCCATTGGCCCTCACTTCCCATTGGCCCTCACTTCCCATTGGCCCTCACTTCCCTTGCATGCATGAGGTGCCGCATCCATCCATATGTCTGCTGGTCTTTGTCTCCGTCCTCATTTCTCCCTGTGCCTGTGCATGTCTGCATCTGCACGTCACATGCATGCAGGTGGTCCTCTATGGGCTCGCATGGAAGCCATGGGTAAGTTCCGCCGCCTACCCCACTCCAATGCAATCCACTCCGCACCCACCCACCACCTCTTCCCATGCAACCTCCCATACCTGCCTGCTGCACTGAGTCTTGCTGCGCCCTTTGCCCTGCTTCCATGCATGGCCCCGTGAGCAAGCGCCACACGTTGCACCCAGCCTGACACGTGGCATGGCATGGCATGTGTGCAGGTGGTGTACTTCGCGCTATGCATGAGCATCATATCTGCGCTCACTCAAACCTTGGTATGCCCTCGCCTCACTTCTCCTTTCCTCTCCTCTCCTCTCCTCTCCTCCCCTCTCCTCTCCTATCCTCCTACCCTACCTCTCCTCTCCTCTCCTTTCCTCTCCTCTCCTTTCCTCTCCTCTCCTCTCCTTTCCTCTCCTCTCCTCTCCTTTCCTCTCCTCTCCTCTCCTCTCCTTTCCTCTCCTTTCCTCTCCTTTCCTCTCCTCTCCTCTCCTCTCCTTTCCTCTCCTCTCCTCTCCTTTCCTCTCCTCTCCTTTCCTCTCCTCTCCTCTCCTCTCCTTTCCTCTCCTCTCCTCTCCTTTCCTCTCCTCTCCTCTCCTCTCCTTTCCTCTCCTTTCCTCTCCTTTCCTCTCCTCTCCTCTCCTCTCCTTTCCTCTCCTCTCCTCTCCTTTCCTCTCCTCTCCTTTCCTCTCCTCTCCTTTCCTCTCCTCTCCTCTCCTCTCCTCTCCTCTCCTTTCCTCTCCTCTCCTTTTCTCTCCTATCATCTCCCCTTCTCTCCTCTCCTCTTGTATCATCTCATCTCCTCTCATCTCTTCTTCTCTCCCCTCCTCTCCTCTCCTCTCCTCTCCTCTCCTCTCCTCTCTCCTCCCCTCTCTCCTCTCCTCTCCTCTCCTCTCCTCTCCTCTCCTCTCCTCTCTCCTCTCCTCTCCTCTCCTCTCCTCTCTCCTCCCATCTCATCTCATCTCCTCTCCTCTCCTCTCCTCTCCTCTCCTCTCCTCTCCTTTCCTCTCCTCTCCTTTCCTCTCCTATCATCTCCTCTTCTCTCCTCTCCTCTTGTATCATCTCATCTCCTCTCATCTCTTCTTCTCTCCCCTCCTCTCCTCTCCTCTCCTCTCCTCTCCTCTCCTCTCCTCTCTCCTCCCCTCTCCTCTCCTCTCCTCTCCTCTCCTCTCCTCTCCTCTCCTCTCTCCTCTCCTCTCCTCTCCTCTCCTCTCTCCTCTCCTCTCCTCTCCTCTCCTCTCCTCTCCTCTCCTCTCCTCTCCTCTCCTCTCCTCTCTCCTCTCCTCTCCTCCCATCTCATCTCATCTCATCTCATCTCCTCTCCTCTCCTCTCCTCTCCTCTCCTTTCCTCTCCTCTCCTTTCCTCTCCTATCATCTCCCCTTCTCTCCTCTCCTCTTGTATCATCTCATCTCCTCTCATCTCTTCTTCTCTCCCCTCCTCTCCTCTCCTCTCCTCTCCTCTCCTCTCTCCTCCCCTCTCGTCTCCTCTCCTCTCCTCTCCTCTCCTCTCCTCTCCTCTCCTCTCTCCTCTCCTCTCCTCTCCTCTCCTCTCCCCTCTCCTCTCCTCTCCTCTCCTCTCCTCTCCTCTCCTCTCCTCTCCTCTCTCCTCTCCTCTCCTCTCCTCTCCTCTCTCCTCTCCTCTCCTCTCCTCTCTCCTCTCCTCTCCTCTCCTCTCTCCTCTCCTCTCCTCCCGTCTCCTCTCATCTCCTCTCCTCTCCGTTATGCTTCGAAGAATCACGCGTGCCAAGTGCATCTTACAATCGCGGCCCCTCTAACACGCCTCCCCTCCCCTGTGTTCATTTCCCCCCATCACATGCCTCTCCCCCGTGCAGATCAGCACCATGATTTCACACCTTGCAGGCCCCAGGGAACAGGTGACCCACGCGGGGGATGGAGGGGGGGGGAGGATTCTAAGACATGTCAAAACTCACAAAAACTCGCAAATCATGAGGGCCCATTCTGAACATTCATTCCAGTGAAAGTTGATGTGTGCATGTTCTTGCATGCACATGCCTGCGTCCATTCCCTCCCTTCCGACCCTCCGTCCTTCAGTCGTCCCTCCCCCTTTTTTCTCATTGCCTGAACCATTGGAACCACCATGATGAGCACCGCCCCTCCTCACAATCCTCCGCCACCTCATTTCTTCCCTCCCTGCGTGCTTCACCACACAGGGCAAGCTGCAAGGGGTTGTGTCAAGCATACATTCTCTCTCTGCTGTGCTCGCTCCTCTCACCATCAACCCAATCACTGGTAACCATTACGCCGTTACCATTACGCCGTTACCATTACGCCGTTACCT
Organism: Closterium sp. Naga37s-1; assembly: GCA_947471745.1. Lineage (NCBI taxonomy): Eukaryota > Viridiplantae > Streptophyta > Zygnematophyceae > Desmidiales > Closteriaceae > Closterium > Closterium sp. Naga37s-1. The sequence goes on along the minus strand of CANJKZ010000498.1, from coordinate 795,709 downwards.
TTAGACCGTTACCATTAGACCGTTACCATTACGCCGTTACCATTGCGCCGTTACCATTACGCCGTTACCATTACGCCGTTACCATTACGCCGTTACCATTGCGCCGTTACCATTGCGCCGTTACCATTACGCCGTTACCATTACCATTACGCCGTTACCATTACGCCGTTACCATAATGCCGTTACCATTACGCCGTTACCATTACGCCGTTACCATTACGCCGTTACCATTACGCCGTTACCAATACGCCGTTACCATTACCATTACGCCGTTACCATTACGCCGTTACAATTACGCCGTTACCATTACGCCGCTACCATTACGCCGTTACCATTACGCCGTTACCATTGCGCCGTTACCATTACGCCGTTACCATTACGCCGTTACCATTACGCCGTTACCATAACACCGTTACCATTACGCTGTTACCATTACGCCGTTACCCATTACGCCGTTACCATTGCGCCGTTACCATTGCGCCGTTACCATTACGCCGTTATCATTACGCCGTTACCCTTACGCCGTTACCCATTACGCCGTTACCATTGCGCCGTTACCATTACGCCATTACCATTACGCCGTTACCATTACGCCGTTACCATTACGCCGTTACCATTGCGCCGTTACCATTACGCCGTTACCATTACGCCGTTACCATTACGCCGTTACCATTACACCGTTACCATTACGCCGTTACAATTACACCGTTGTGTGCTGCTACTCCTCTAAGTGTGATGGAGACAGCACGACGGTCCACGTTTGAGTCAACTCAAAATTGCTGCTCCTCCAATTGTGATGGAGACAGCACCATAATATCTAGAACATCGTGCCGTCTCCAGCCGTTGTACGTGTTACTTTGTGGTGGAGGGGAAGGGGGGGAGGAGAAGAAGTTCATTCGGCTGAGGTGCAGAGCAGGCGTATGATGGATGGTCAGGGAGGGAGCACGGGATCAGTGCTGAGGTAAGAGTGGTTCTCACTGCACACACCTTGCCTTGCAGGATCGCTCGTGTTTTGAGTCGACTCAAAGCACACCTTGCCTTGCAGGATGACTCTTCTTCACGACTGTAAGAGTGGTTTCCAGTGTTTACTGTTCTCTCTCTTATCTTCTCTTCACTTCACTCCTGCAGCTCGTCTGTGAATCCTTCCTCATGTCCACCCATCCACCGTCCACAATCCCATCCTGTGTCCCCTCCTCCCCTGCACCTGTCCCACCAGCGTATTTCATGTCGGACTCAGCGCCCATCCATCAGCCTGGTGCCGGCATCCTCGTGACAGCCATTGTCGAGGTAACACCACACCCGCATGCTCCCCATGCTCCCATGCCCCCATGCCCTCCATGCCCCCATGCCCTCCATGCCCCCATGCCCTCCATGCCCCCATGCCCTCCATGCCCCCATGCCCTCCATGCCCCCATGCCCTCCGTGCCCCCATGCCCTCCATGCTCCCCTGCTCCTACTACTCTCAATCCATCATCATTGTGTTACCCCTCCTCACCACTCGTCACACCTTGCATCTGCACCATTCCTTCACCCCTTTCCAACTCCTCTCTTCTCGAGTCAAATCTGTACCCATCCTCCCCTTCTCCCCTCTACACCCATCCCATCAACTCCCCCTGCCCATTCCTGCTCTGCCGCATGTGACATGTCATCCACACCACTGGGTAGGCGGTGGCCTGTGTGCTTGTGCTTGCACTGCCGCCTGCTGCTGGCAAGACAGGTGTGAGGGCACTAGACGTCTCTGCCTCACCAACGCGTGCTCGTGCCGAAGCTCAGGGTAACGTGGAGGCGGGTAGGCATGCCTCGAGTGCCGCAGGTCGAAGTAAGGGAAAGCGCACGGTTACTTTTGAAGAGAGCGTTTCTAGCCCTAACAGTGGCAGCAGCAGCAGCAGCACCGGCGGCAGCAGTAGTGGCAGTGGCGGCAGCGGCAGTGATGGCAGTGACGGCAGTGGCAGTAGAGAAGGAGATGGTGAAGGCACGCCTGTGAGGACTCCTCTACTGCTCTACTGTCCTAGCTTCCGACAACCACTAGGCGCCGTTTCTCCACTATCATCGACCGACGTGCTTTAGAAGTTCCTTCCTCACATTGTCTGGGGTGGGTGGACCGGTGGAAAGCTCTTACGGTATGCGTTGGATGAGCCGATGTTGGGGCTTTCTTGTCTAATTATTTTTAGGCGTGCTGGGTAAGAGGCGGCAGTGAGGTACACTTTAGAGAGCACAACCCTTTTAGGGTTGACATACCTATGTATGTATCCCCATGCTTTCTAGCTCACACCATTCCGCTAGTGCTATTCTGAAACTGCTTCACGGCATCTTATTTATATTTGACTTTACTGTATACGCTAGCAGTAGGCGTGTGTGAGGTATATGGATGGAAGGGATATGACCACATTGGTCCACGTTTTTTTGGCAGTGCGTTGTAGATGCATCAAGCAAGCAGCAGTGTGGAAGAGGGGAGATACTACAGTACGACGGATGGGAAAACAAATGAGGGAGGAGGAGAACTGATAGTGTTCTGCTGCCGCAAGCGGTTTTTGAAATCTCCCCAAAGCCCACCTGCCACCATCAAATGAGTATTGTGTAACAATCATCAAACACACAAGCAAAACACCTTGAAGAATGCAGTACCGTATTCTCCCGGACATAACACCCTAGGGTATAGCTAAAAATACAGGGAAAAAATGGGGGGGGTCTCCTCATAGGAAAAAAATACATAATACCTGGGTCTTTACATATGGCATATTTTAGTGTTAGAGTTTTTTTAATTAGTCAATGTGGGTGTTTTGCTGGTCCTTTTAGCATCACTGCCTGAGGCGCGAATGTGAGTTTCGGCCTCGAACTTCATCGCCCTCACGAAAATGCCATGTGGCACCTCTCTTGCCACTTGCAACGGAAGATTCACCTGCACGTGGCAACAGAGAAATAGTGGGAGGGGGCAAATCTCGGCAGATTGCCTTTGAATGTACCGCGAAATTTCATTGAGGGAGAAATTCACACGATATTCTTCCGTATTGCAGCTACTCGTTAACGACTATAATAATGAATCTGTAAGAAAAGGGGGGTGTTATAGAAAATCAGCCAAAAAGGGGGGTATAGTAGAAACGAGGTCTATCATAACACCCACCCCGCACAAGCTACCCGGGGGTGTACAATTATGGGGGGGTGTTTTGTCCGGGAGTATACGGTATCTGCCTTTTGAGGTTGTTTGTGCAGCAAGGAGCGGCACTTCCCCACCACCGCACTAACCACTAACTACACAAACCGAATCCTCCCCGATAGTCATTGTCACACGGAGCCACGGCTCTCTTTGACGACTTTACACGTGAGCAGCACCAGCTGGCTGATGGGCAGCCACTGCGTTTTGAGACATCTCAAACCCGTCTTCAACACATTTGGAACGCCTCAAAACCATTTCACACCGGGCCGCGCCTCTCGTTGGCCACTTTACACGTGAGCAACACCAGCTGGCTGATGGGCAGCCACTGCGGTGCAATCACTCGCCGCTCTGCCGCCACGCCTCCCGATGCCCCTGCTGTGGCGAGAGCGCGGTCGAAGTGCACAAGGCTCTGCTCCTCACCCGTCCTCTGCCCCTCTAGGACTCGGTCCACTATGCTCCCCAGCCATGGCTCCTCCTGTACCACCTCCCATAGCCCCTCCAATGCTCCCATACTGCTGCTGCTGCTGCTGCTTCCACTCCTGCTCTCTTCACTACTGCCATCCCCACCGCTTCCGTTGCTGCTACCAGAGGCATCAGACACGGGCTGCTCGGAAGCAGGCGGCATGGCGCCCTCGAACATGCCAAGGCCAGGCACAGCATGGCTCACATCCATCACACTGCTGCCTCCGCTGCTGCTGCTGCTGCTGCTGTTACCGCTGGGGGTGCCGTGGCGTTGCTGAGAGGCGGGCATGTGGATGAAGGAGGCGCCAGGCTGCTGCAGGTGCAGGCGGTACATGGTCAGGTACACCTGGTGGCGGTGGATGGGAGGGGTGACAGGGGGAGGGCGTGGCGTTAATGGCAAGCAGACAGGTTGGTGGTGGTAAGGCGGATGACAGGGCATGCATGCGTGTGTGAACGCATGTGTCGGTGTGTATGTGTGCGTGTGTGCATGTGGGTGTGTGTGTGGGTGGGTGTGTGTGTGGGTGTGTGCGTGGGTGAGAGCAACATATTGCAAGGTGGAGCGGGGAGAGGGGGGGGGGGCGAGCAGCAGGGCAGGGCAGGTCAGATCAGGGCACCGTTTTGATCCACTGTGTGCGGTAGTGCTGCTCGGAGGACGTGAGCCTGTACCCCGCCTCGCTCATCCTGAACTCCTCCCCCTCTGCTCCCCCGTACTGCTCCCACCCATGGGGAAGAGGATGGGGGTATGGGGGGATGGGGGAGGGGGGAAGGGAAGGAGGGAAGCAGTGAGTCTCAAGGGTGTAAGCACCAGGAAATGATCCACACCTTGAACGCATGCGTGCATTCGTTCGTGTATACGCTTGAACACATTCAGTGCGCCATGTGTGAACTGAAGACTCCGTCCCTTTTTCCCCCGTTCCCCCTGTTCCCCCTCCTGTTCCTTCTGTTCCTCCCAACTTCCCGCCACAACTGTCCATGCCCCCACTCACCTGCAGCTGCAGCAGCAGGCGCTGCAGCGAGTGCCCGGCGAGGAAGGCGTCAGCCGCAGCGGCCACGAGGTCGTGCAGTGCCATCGCTGCTGGCCGCCCGCTGTTGCTCACACACACCTGCTCGCACCGCTCACGCAGGGAGCACGGGGGGTGGAAGGAAAGGGGCGTCAGGAGGTGCTGTGAAGGGGGAGTGGGAGAGAAGCAACGGTGGAAGGCAGTGGGTGGGCTGTGCTCATGGCTGCACCCTTCACGGCAGGCAGCGTGCATGGGCAGCGCACCTCGAAGAAGCAAGCCTCCACGCTGTTAGCCAGCTCCTCCAGCGACCTGTACCCGCCGCTTCCTGCTCCCCCCGCTCCCCCTCCGCCTCGCCCGCCACCCCCCCTGCTAACCGCATCCCCCCCTGTTGCCTGGCACCGCACTAGCTCCCCCACTCTTCCGCCACATTTCCCGCTCGGTCTCCCCCAGACCGCGCTTTCTCCGCCTGCTAGGCTTCTCCCCGCGCCGTGTCCTGCAGACGCTCTTTCTCTCCCCACGAGCACCCGCAGTGGCGCGCAGCGGTGACGCGCCAGCTGCGCGCTTGAATCCGCCGCACGGGTTGGCCTGCTCCCGGTGGGGAAAGGCCGAGCGTGGCTCCGCGGATACCAGCGCGTGCACGAGGGGCGGAGGGCGGAAGTGCACGCGCGGGCACTGGGCGGCGCGCTAGCGCCTGCGAGTGGCGCTGGCGGCGGCATGCTTGCGCGGTGGGCGCGCGGGGGGCGCGCGGACAATGAGCAGGGCTGCGCTGTGGAAGGGCGTGGCGCTGGGAAGGTGGTGAATGGGGAACGGTGAGAGCAGTGAATGGTGGTGGCGACGTAATGGCGGCGAGAGCAGCAGCGACGAGGGTGGAATGGAGGGATTCAAGAAACGAGAATCTCGCGACTAGGTAGAAAGGAGGACATGGTATGCATGTGCTCTAGATATTTCTGGAGGAAGATGTTAGTAACGGGGATATTTGAGCTGGCACGCCACGTTTGCCTGTAGTTACACGCATCGCATTCAAAAGCTTTTCCACAAAAGAGGCCTTCTAGACAATGAGCCTCTGATTTTTCCCTTTCTATTCTATATCCATCCTTTGTGCTCATGCTACATCTGAGTCCTTTTAGTTGGTCAGCCATCCTTGTGTTTATGCTGGCATGGCATGCACAGTGACACGCCCGCTCCTCATATCCCGCCATGCCTCCAGTCTGTGTAAGGCACCTCAAATTCAGCACCCATGCCTGCATGCTACATTAAATCCCACAACCACCTTCTCTCCCCCCCCCTCCTCCCTCCCTTTTCAGCCACTTCCCTTCAGCACAACCTCCCCTCCTCGCTCCTGAGTCCTCACACGGTCTCCGCCTCCTCGCGCCTCACCCCGCCCGACAGCCTCCTCCCAGTCGCCGAGCTGGCACTCGACTCAATCCCCGCAATCATCTGCAGCTCCTCTCTCAAATCCCTGTGCGTCAGCCTTAGCGACTGCATCTGCTCATCCACCCGTTGCGCCATGCGCCCACTCTCCAGCCCGAAAAACTCCTTCTTCAGAGTCTCCAGCTCCGTCGCCGCTTCGCCCATTGTCGGCCGCGCCGCTGTCAGCGCAGCCGTGCAGCGCAGGGCCAGCCGGGCCATGCGGAGCACGAGGGAGTCCGGGGCGCGCATGAAGGGGTCACCTATGGCGCTGATTTCCCCCGAGGCTATGCGCTGCTCCACCCACTCCTTGATGTTCATGGGGGCGCCCCCGTCCAGAATGAACACCACTCTGTGGCCTGTCAGCAGCTCCAGCATCACTATGCCGAAACTGACCACCACCACATGCCACGGCGGCATGAGCAGAGGAGGTGTGGGTGTGGGGGTGGGTTGGGGGGAAAAGTGGGACAGATATGAGAAGGAGGGAGGTATACAACACCACTCTGTGCCCTGTAAGCAGCTCCAGCATCACTATGCCGAAACTGGCCCCATGTGCCATGGCAGGATAAGCAGGAGGGTTGGGGGTGGGGGAGGGGGAGGGGTTGGGGAGGAAGTGGGACAGATATGGAAAGGGAAGAACGACCCAGAAAGCCGGAATACAGGGTTGCAGACACAGATTTACACAGAAACAGCATGTACAGGATAGAGTAGAGGTGGTGGTGGTGAGGGAGGGAGGTGTGTACCTGTAAACATCGATGGTGGGCGTGGCCTTGTGTGTGAGCGAGTATGCAGGGTCCACATAACCCGGCGTGCCCATCACCCGCGTGGACTGGCATGTTGTGCCCTCCACCATCCTCACCAGCCCGAAATCCGACAGCTTCGCCTGAGGAAAGGCGAGGGTGTGTGCCACGCGTGAGAGTGAGGGAGCGAGTGAGTGAGCGAGTCAGGGAGCGAGTGAGAGAGGCCAAAGAGAGGGAACAAGACGAGAATGAGAGATTGCTTTTTGCACACGTGTGTGCGGAGAGAGTGCGTTGGGGCTTGGGAACGGATGGGGGGGGGGGGAAGCTAGAGGGGAGTGGGAGGTTGCAAAGCGCGCTTCACCTTCATGTTATGATCCAGCAGGATGTTGGCGGGCTTGATGTCGCGATGCACGATGCCAAAGCTGTGCAGATACTCCAACCCGCGCGCCACCCCTATCAGAATGTCCAGCCGCTGCCTCAATGACAGCGGCTCTGGGGACGAGCCTGCATGGGACGGTGTCAGGCAGGCGAGCAGGAGGGCGGGAGGGGGGAACGTGGGAGGGTGGGAACTTGGGACAGGAATGCTTTGGCACACTGTCAGTGGGGCTGGTTTTCCTAAACAATGTATTCTTTACCTGGGTGCAGGCGCTTCTCGAGGTCCCCATTGGGCATGAACTCATAGATGGCAATCTGCTCCATGTTCTCCGACGCTGTATCGCCGTCAATGCAGAACCCCAGCAGCCGCACCAGGTTCGGATGATGCTTCGATGCCATCTCGTTGATCTAACGCCATGGAGGAGAGAGGCGGGAGAGAAAGAGGTGAGAGGGAGGGAGCATGAGGAGGGGACATGGAGGGGGTGGAGTAGGACATATAAGGGGGGTGGAAGCACAGGGGCAATGCGCAGCTCGCAGCGGTGAGCACTGTACTTAAGCCCTTGCTTTCATCCCCATCCCATTCATATCAGCCACATCCCATCCCATTATTCTGTGCTCACCTCGCGTCGGAAGTCGTTGGTGAGCACTTTGGCGCGCTTGACAGCCCAGGGCGTGCACCCATCAAGGGGGCTCACTCCGCGGTAAACGTCGCCAAACCCGCCGCTGCCGATTCGCCTCTCCGCCGACCACCCGCCCGTTGCTCGCACCACCTCCGCCACACTCACCTGCTGGCACAGCAGCGGGCCCCTCCGCTCCGCTGCTGCCACATCTGGCCAACCACAGTGCAGCACACAGTGATTGTTGGGTAATAATTCACTTGAAGCAAATGTTTTTTTACCTTAAGTAAAATGCCATGGACAGCTTTGCATCAATGGTTTTGAAAGACGGCAAATAGGGTGAATTAGGGCTTCATCATGTGAGTGCAACACAGGGTGGTCAGGCAAAGAGAGAAAGATAACACAGTGTAACAAGGAGAGAGGGAGGCCGGAGAGGAGGGACGCAAGGTGACGAGAAGGTGTGCGTGTGGGGTGTGTGGGTGGGATGTGGTGGAGTGATCGTACTTGAGTTTGTTCTTGCAATGGTGGTGGTCGTCGTTGAACCTGGTTGGGTGATGATGGCAGGCCATTGGGATGGGACACACCCAGCAGACGGAGGAAGAGAAAAGAAAGGGGGGAGGCGTGGGGGAAAGGGGTGAAGGCAGAAGAAGGTAAGCAAGCGGACATTGAAACACAAGGGGACGCATTGCATGGTGGAAAGAAGATGCCTTTAAGATGCGCTGTTGCACTGACACAGAAAAGAGGAGACAGAAAAGGCATCATGGTTAGGGACGCAACAGTGAAGCAGGAAAGGAAAGGCAGGCACTCTTGGAAAGGAGCGTCAAGCAAGCATGTACAGTAGGAACCGCACCGCATCTCGCTGAACCGCACACACATCACCGCGCGACACACACACACGCACGCACCTGACACGGCTTCACCAGAGCTCAACTCCCCACTGGTCCCATCGGCAGAGCGGGCAGCATCAGGCGAGCAGTGCACGAGGTCAGGCCACTGCGAGGCAATGAAGAGCTTCACGGCCTCGAGATCATGGATGACGCGTGCCATGGAGGGGCGGCTGTCGGGGGGCATGGCAAGGCACGGCAGGGCGAGGTCCGCCATGCGCACCACCACGCTGTCTGGCGCCTTGAGATGCGGGTCGCCGATCAAAGCCACGTTGCGGTCGTACAGACACTGCACCACCTGGAATGGGGGGAGCGGGCGTGGCAGGGGGGACGGGGAAACGGGGACAGATTACCAGCGGGCAGCAAGCCTTGAGATACGGGTCGCCGATGAGTGCCACGTTGCGGTCGTACAGACACTGCACCACCTGGTAGGTGGGAGAGCAGACGGCGGGCGGGAAGGTGGGACGGGGCGAGAGAAGGAGGGGGGAGATGCCTTTTAAAGGAAGGAAAAGGGGGTGTTGAGGGTGAAAGGGGAGGGCGGGGGGGAGAAAAGGAGGGGAGGGAATCTATCCAGAGTGCATGGGTGTATGTAGTGGCTTCGGCGAGATTCGGAAGCAGTCGTCGTTCGTTGAAACCCGTATGACATCACATGTTATCATGGCAACATGATGGGTGCACCGCCCACTACCTGTCGTCAGTCGCTCTAACAACATCCCAACCCTCTCCTTCAGTGCTCCCTCACTGCCGACATGATGTCCCCCCAGTGCCTATCATGAACCAAGAGCAGATTGAGTCTGATTCATTAGTCCATCTGAATTTCACCCTTCCTCCTCCCAGCCAGCTATGCAGTAGCATGAGCACAGTGGGTGCGTGCTCACCCATCCCTTGAAGTTGCTGTCTGCATTGCCGTCCCACTCCACTGCCTTGCGCCCGGTCAGCATCTCCAGCATCACCACTCCAAAACTGTTGTTGTCCATGCACGAATAACACACAACACGGGGAATTTTGAGGAGAGGAGGAGGTGGGGGCTGAGGAACTCAACTAATCAAGGCGCAACAAGAGCAACAGCTGCTGGCAATTCCATGTCTATTCATCACAACTGCCTTGGGACCTTGCACTGTAACGGACACCTTGTTTTGCCACAAACGTCCATGGTGCACACACACACGCCAAACGCACTAGCCCAGCCCCCACCACACCACACACAGGACACCACACCACACCACACCACACCACACCAGAACAAACAGCGCCGCACTCCACCGCACAGCACCCACCTGTACACGTCGGCGCTGGGGCGAGCGTTCCTGTTGGCGCGGGAAGCGGGGTCGATGTAGCCATGCGTGCCCATGGACTGCACCATGTGCTCGTCATACCCCATGCGCACCGCCCCAAACGCTGATATCTTCGCCTGTGCAGCGCGGGAGGGGCGAGAGAGGAGAACGAGGTGGGGGAACGGGGAGGACAGAGAGGTAGCAGGAGAAGGGAGACGGGAGGGAGAGGGAGGAGGGAGAGGGGTGGGTGGGGAGAGAGGGGAGGTGTGTGTTGGGGGTGGGAGGAGTGGCAGGAGAGTAGGCGGGGTTGGGAAGACCCATGTGGCATGCGTTCACTCCACTGCAAAGGCAATCACAATTCCCAACGAGCTTGAGAGAAAGGCGAACGAGGAAAGGAGGAAAGGAGGCAATGATGGAGGTTGGCTTGAGAGATTGCAGCGGGGAGAGAAGGCTGAAGAGGCACATGGCGTGATGTGATCTGGGTGATGCGCGTGGAGAAGAGGGGTGGGATGGGGGAACGGGAGGACGGGGAAGAGAGAAAACGCAGTGGGTGGGACTCACCTGCATGTTGCTATCCAGCAGGATGTTGGCGGGCTTGATGTCGCGATGCACGATGCCAGAGCTGTGCAGAAATTCCAGCCCGCGGGCCACTCCTATCAGAATGTCCAGGCGCTGCTGCAGGGTCAGCGGGTCACGCGAATCTGTGTGGGCCGGGGTGGCGTGGAGCACGCTAACGGAGTGAGTGAGAAGAGAACCCAGAGAGCGAGCACACAATGACAGTGACATCGGGTGCAGGAGCAACAGTGAGAGGGAGAGGGAAAAGAAGAGAAACGAGGAGGCCGGCGGAGGGATTAAGAGAAAGAAAAGAGAGAGGGGGCGGGGAAGGAGGGAGGGAAGGGGGGCGGGGAGTGGGGGGTAAGTTGCAGGCAGTAACATGAGTCCGTGCGTGCATGTGTGAGTGTGCGGTGAGGAGGTGAGGTGACCTCGGCTGAAGCGGCCGTGGATGCTGCCGCCTGGCATGAGCTCGCAGATGACGATCTGCTCGTGGCGGCCCTCGGCCTCGTTGAAGTCGTTGCAGCACCCTATCAGCCGCACCAGGTTCGGGTGGATCTTGTTCGACATCTCCCGCACCTGCTCTCTCCCATCCCATGCACAACGCCACGCCATGGGATGGGGTTGCATGGCATGGGGATGAGATACAGCAGGCGAGCAGGGCGCACGGGGGGGATTGGAGGTGGTTAAGCCAGAAGGATATCCTGTGAGACTCGCATGTGCATCAACAGTTTCCTCAATCACACACTTCCCCCAACCCCCTTCCCCCATTCCCCCTTCCCCCATTTCCCCTTCCCCCATTCCCCCTTCCCCCATTTCCCCCTTCTCCCTCCCCCCATCCCCTCCTCCGTCCCCCCAGCGCACCACTCTGCCGAAGTGTTCGGTGGGCACGGTGCAGCGCTTGACGGCCCAGAGCGAGTCGGGGTTGAAGGGCGACGTGCCGCGGTACACGTGGGCGAACCCGCCCGTGCCGATCTTGTTCTCCTCCGCAAAGTAGTCCGTTGCCCGCGACACCTCGTCCAAGCTGTACTGCTGGCACGACCCTGCAGGGCGAGTGTGTGCGGGGTGAGAGTGGGGAAGGGAGGGGTGGGTGGGGGGAGAGAGGGGGATGGGTGGGGGGATAGATGGGGATGGGTGGGGGGATAGAAGGGGTGGGAGGGGGGAGAGAGGGGGAAGAGAGGGGTGTGTAGGGGAGCGAGTGTGCTGAGTAAGGAGCCGCGGCTTACCTGCACGGCTGGCATGCTGTGGAAATGACTTGCCGGGGAGTGCACTTGAAGACGGGCACACCGAGTTGGGGCGCACCTGGAGGCGAGGGGGGGCCACCTGGAGGGGGGGGCGCACCTGAGGTGGAGCGGCGCAGCTGTCTGTTCCAGAGGGAGAGCAGCAGCGCGAGGGACACCAGCACCAGCGCCGCCTCTGACGTCACCCCCGCCGCCGCTGCCCCCGCGGCTGCCCCCCACGCCGCGCCCCGTGCTGTGATTTGCGGAGGGAGCGATGGAGAGATGGCGCCGGTGGTGCGGGGTGGGTACGGGGAGGAGGAGGAGGCGTGGAGGAAGGAAGGAGAGAGGAATGTGGGGCGGATGGTGGGGAGACGCGCGAGGGGGTGAGCGGGATCGAAGGGCGGGTCGAGGGCATGCTGGTGGGGAATTTGGGGCGCTGCCATTGGTTGAACACGGGGCGTGGGGGGGAATGGGGCGAGGAGGGAGAGAGTAAGCGGAGACAGAAACGACACAGACAACCAGCACATTTGTCCCGTCGTGAGCCAGTCACAGCCACGCTACACACATATAAATTGCCATGATGGCACCCACAGCCACGTCACGATTCACCAATGGGAATGCCACGTCACCTTGGATTCCAGCCACGTCACGCCATCTCTGCCACGGCCAGCTGGACGTCGACCCCTCCACCACTGCCTCCGCGTACCGCCCCGGGTAGGCTCGAGGCATGCTTTAGGGTTACTCGCTACTGCTAACACGCGTGGTGCCGGGAACTACAGTGGTTTCAAAAGCTGATGTACAGTCTAGGTATGAAATAATAAATGCCGGCTGTCGACAAGCCTAAAGCGGTCTTAAATAACTAATGCAATGGATCGGCCGTTAACAGAGAACTAGGTGGCCGTACACGACGCGCCACTATCCGACCGTCCGCGGAATCATTGAAATGTCACGGGTGTTCCGGAAGCAATTAGGACACGGGATTGTATAAAACGCTAACATGGCGAGCTGGCGTAGAGGGGGCGTGCTAGGCCGAGAGGACTCCTGAGGCCACTGGGACGCGCAACGAGGACAGAGAGAAAGTGGAACGATGCGACGACGTGTCAGGACGACGATGGTCCCGGGAGTGGAGATGGTGCAGGAAGGATGAGCGAGGAACAAAGGTTCCTCGTCTGCTCGCCCGCATTGCGCGCCTCCCGTAGGTGGTGGTTCGGCTCTCCTAGTTGATCTTTTTCGTCTCGTCAAAGATAACGGTCCCTCGAGCAATGCTCAATGCGACGTGGTCGAGCTCTTCTCGCACGAGCCCCGTGCTTTCTTGCGGCCGTGGATTATGACACGTGGCATGCTTTCTACAGCGCTTATTGAGGCGAGCGCAAGATTGGTGACTTTTCTATTACGGAGTAGCAGATGCGGATTTACGAAACGAGAAAAGCGGGTTCGATAGCTGGATGGCCGGAGAGAGGAGATGACGGCAGCGCGGCTGGTCTAGACTTGTCTGCAACGGCACACGATCGCTGCTGCCGAGAAATGCGAGCATAGCATGCCTCCCCAAGAAGAACCTGTGTCATTCGTCCCGTCGAGTGATAACCTTACTGATACTCCACATCACAGATCTCAGGTCGCGCGAGGGATTACGCCATCGCCAATGCCATGTCTGGTAAGCTGAACGCTATGCTTCTCGGCCTGGAAAGCATCTGTCGTTCAGCATCTTTGTCGCTCTGCTGTGCTTTGCCTCATCTCTCTCCTCTCTTGCAGGGCAGCCAGCTGGTACAGGGAGGTCATCTCTCCCGCCTGCTGACACTGTTGCCATCCACTTCTCACTCACATGACTGCACTGCACTACGCAACCAGTGCCATTGGCTTCGGTACAGTGTAGCGCATGCTGTCTACTGCTTCTGCTCCAGCATTGGTGTTATCCTTATGTAGAAGCTTTAACCGAAGACTTTGAGAAGTTGTAGAAATCTGAGTTAAAATAGCATTTTTATGAAAGAATATATCGTGCACTTTGTGATACTGTTTACTCTGTTGCAATGTACTGTATATATCAATATTGTGTCTGCCCTAGGCATGTTCGAGTCACACCACAACGCCGAGGTGAGGAAGAAATACTCTCATCCCTCCCGTGCCGTGCCGTGCACTCCGCTGCATTGTGAATCCCCCAGCTGGTGGTATTGGTGGTTCCACAATTATTGCTCCTCTCCTCGTGCTGCTGCACTTCCACAAGCACAAGCGACTGCCCAGGCTATGCTTCTGAAAATTATGGACCGCAACATGGTAGACCCGCCAGGCATTGGGCTTAGAATTCTGGTGGTTTCGGCCTCTCACCGACTTTTTTTTCACTGTTCCCCTTGCTCTTGTCAAGCAGTTCCCCCTGATGCCATTTGGTTTGGAAGAAGCCAGTCGCACCAGCAATTCTACGTCACAGCCTTATTCAATCTCTTGATCCATTTCAAGTCGCCATGGCTCCACGCAGCCGTTTCCGCTCCAAATTCCCCGCGTTGATTGTCCTACTGGTCTCCATGCCTCTGTTCGTCTCATCAGTGACAATCGACAACTCCCAAGGTCCGTTTCATTCCGCCACGCGCGCCGTTCCGTCATGGCGCCTCATCTCGTTCCGCGTTATGAAACCTTTTTTTTCGGCCAAGCCGTTCCTCCCTATGCAATCCCACGGTTCGCACCTGCTTCAGTAGCGAAACCCAACAGCCGCTCCGGCTTCTCCTCACACCCGTCAGTCTAACCCCGGCGACCAGCTCACCGAATCCTTTCGAGGCGCCTCAAAAGTCACATCCTTTCCGTCCGATCTTCCCCGCGTGTCCCATTGTCCCCCCATCCCCGTGCACGCTCTGTGCGTCGCCACAGCGCCAGCTCTGCAGGCTATCCAGGATAGCTGGGGGATGACCATAACAAGGATGGACCAAGGACGGCTCCTGCGATAAGGCCTCGGGGTTGACGTGCAGCGCGAGCGGCATGGTGGAGGACATGTAAGCCCAGCACATCGCAGCACCGGGCAGCACCGTCCTGCACGCTCTTATCTCTCGCACTGCCTGCGCCAACCCCCCCTCGGGCCACCTCCTCCAGTCACCCTGCTTCCTACCTGCTCCCGAAGGCCTTTGAGCGAGTCATTTCCTTCGTCTTATCCCTGCCTTATACAGCAAGAACAAGCAGACAGACGTGCAAGCAAACGTGTTCCCCGTATCAAGGCCAGGGCCATGCTCCAGGCCGCGCTGTACCATACCATGCATGCATGCACAGTGCAGTATCCAATGTCTATCTGTGCCTTAAAGGGCGAGACCCGAGTCGCAAGGCTGGAAGGCAAACTGTGCACGGTTTGCCTTCCGCAGTTGCTGGTTTTTTTGGGTTTGATACAGTTCCGCGTTCTTGCCGAACCTCCACCCGCTTCACTGATATTCGAACCTGTTTTTGGGGGGCGTTGACTCGGTTGTGTTATTCAAGTTTCGCCCATTCCCATTAACGTTCTGAATGCGATTCACCCACCACCTCCAGATCCCTGAGGAAATCGGACAGCTCTGCAGGCTTCACCACACAGACTCTCCCGCTAGCACTTTTCAACCTCACCTCTCTCACACGCCTGTCAGCCTCCCCACTTGCCCTCCACGACTGCCCCATGCTTTTTAGTCAACAACGCATGTCACATTCAACGTGCTCCTCTGCCTGACCTCACTTTCCCGCCAGATTCTCGCATCCCTGCCTGTGCCCCCCTTGTGCATTCTTGCCGTCCTTCCATCCAACCTGCTGTTGTGCGATGCCCCTAACTTCTTGTTCTTTCCCCGAGTCACCCCTCCCTCCCTTGATGTTCCTTCCCTCCCGCTGAGCTTCCTATGTTTGCATGTGCTTCACCTCACGAGAATATACCGTAGCATTTCCTAGTGCCGGTGTGCCTGCCCCTAATACTTTTCGCATCCACCCATACGTGAAGCAGTACCATACCAAGGCCACCAACACATCATGCTGTGTGTGTGCGTCCCTTCGTGTGTCCCAACAGGAGACTCACTCACTTCAACATTCAAGGGTCCATCCCTGAAGCCTTGGGAAACCTCCTTCACCTACAAGTCCTGTACGCCATCAACTCTCCGCCCTCCACCTTCCGCCCTCCATCCTCCGCCCTCCGCCCTCTACCCTTCGTTCTTGAAATGCCTAACCACTTCGCCTTGCGCTGCTGCATGTGCGGGTGTGCCTGTGTGTAGCACACACTCTCCCTTCCTGATCCTCACCATCACTCTCTCTCTTGGTGCGCACACCACCACGCTCTCAACCCTTCCTGCCCCCCCCCCCTCCTCTCCTCCCCTTTCCGTGCTCCCCCATCCCCCTCGCGTGCTCCCCCTGCCCGGCCTCCCGCCCCTTCTTTGTGCTTCCCTCTCCCACTTTCCTGTGCTCTCCCCCCCCTCCTCCCCTCCCCGTGCACACAAACCCCGCAGGGCGTTGTACAACAACAACCTCACAGGGCCGCTGCCAGCATCGCTCACCAATCTCGACAGGCTCAGCATACTGTGCGTGCCTCCCTGGGCCCTGGGACCATTGCGCTGCACCGTCGCTGCAGCCACCAGAACAGTCCCCTCTGTTTTCCTGCAGAAATCCAATTCTGTCCTCTCTTTCGCCTGAAACGTGTCGCCCTGTCTTCTCACCCCCATCCCTCCATTCCAACCCTCCTTCCCTCCCTCTCTCCTTCCCTTCCTCCCTCCTTCCCTCCCTCCCGCCCTCTCTCCCTCCCTCCATCCGTCCCTCCCGCCCTCTCTCCCTCCATCCATCCGTCCCTCCCTCCCGCCCACCCTGGATGGCTGCATGATGCCATGCGGGCAGGCAGATGGACTTCAACCGGATCACGAGCCCTATTCCGGAGCTCGCCCCAACCATGGAACACCTGTATGTCATGCTCGCACACATTCCGACCACAAGCTCCTCGTCTTCCACTTGTTGATTCATGACGTTTGCATCTCATCATCGCACCGTTCCCTGTCAGTCAACACTCCTCCTCGAACGCTTGATATTCATGCCAGTGCACTGCACATGTGTGCATGGCACCACCACCCGCACCCCCCGCACCACTTGCACGTGGCAGGAACCTGCAGTACAACCGCCTCACAGGCACCATGCCCGACTGGCTCTCCAAATTGAAAGGCCTTCAGCCTGTACGCCCATGCTTCCGATCGCCCATTGTCATTGTCACACACCTTGCATCCCCTCACCTCCCTCCCTCCCTCGCCCGTACTCCGATCTCTCTCTTTTCCCACCCCTTCCCCTCGCCCCCTTGTTCTGGTTTCGTTGCCTTGTTTGCCTGGACGTTGTAGGCTCATATCAGCAGACTCGCGGATGAGAATCCTGTGTGCGCAGTGCATCTCATGTATGCTGTGGCCGCCTGCGAAATCCGCCTTCTTCCGTCCCCCGGCCCCATGATCCAACTAGCAAAAAAACGAACACCTTCGAGGCGAACCGAACAGGTTTTTTTTTTTGGCTTCAAGTGTTCGCTGAACAGTGTTCGAGGTTCGCCCGAATACGTTCGTGTTCGGGTTGCTGCTGCAATTCGCCCCGCGACGAACACGAACGTGCTCGAGGTTCGCCCGAACACGCCTTCACAGGCGAACGGCGAACACCATTTTTTGCTCCAAGTGTTCGCCGAACCGAACAGTGGCAACTGCCCATCTCTTCTGTTTCCGCCATCTCTCCCACCCTTGCTCCGTTCCACTTCTCACCTCAACCCTGTCTCCCTCCACCTGCCCCCGCCTCCCCTTCCCCCTTGCACGCGCCCTTTTAATGCTCTCATCCTCCCCTCATACCTTCCACAACCACCACCTCATGGCTGGCGGGCTGGCAGGAGCCTGAACAACAACAACCTCACGGGAACCCTTCCAGACGGGATTGCCCAGCTACGTAGCCTCACCACGCTGTGAGTCGCAGCCTCACCACTCTGTTACAAGGTCGTCTTGCTTGCATACTGCCATCTCCGTGCCTTGTAGCTGCTCGGCATCCGTAGATAGCCTCCCCACTTCCATCGCACACCATCGTGCTTCCAATACATCAAAGCTCGTGCTCCCCCGCTCACTCACCACTTCCTGTACCCTTTTTATGGCATGTGTGTGGCATGGCATGACATGGTGTGTGTGCGGCACTGGCAGGAGGTTGAACACGAACGAGCTGAGTGGATTGGTTCCAACATTCCTGGGGGATCTCCGTGCTCTCAAGGACCTGTGAGCCCGTATGCCACACTGCACGCATGGCACACAGCATGGCACACTGAATAACTCCCACTTAGCGGCCCCACTAAGCGGCCCCACTAAGCGGCCCCACTTAGCGGGCCCACTTTGGAGCTGCAGATTCTTCTGCGCCTGGAGCTGCAGATTCTCCTGCGCCTGGAGCTGCAGATTCTCCTGCGCCTGGAGCTGCAGATTCTCCCGCGCCTGGAGCTGCAGATTCTCCTCCTGCGCCTGGAGCTGCAGATTCTCCTGCGCCTGGAGCTGCAGATTCTCCTGCGCCTGGAGCTGCAGATTCTCCTGCGCCTGGAGCTGCAGATTCTCCTGCGCCTGGAGCTGCAGATTCTCCTGCGCCTGGAGCTGCAGATTCTCCTCCTGCGCCTGGAGCTGCAGATTCTCCTGCGCCTGGAGCTGCAGATTCTCCTGCGCCTGGAGCTGCAGATTCTCCTGCGCCTGGAGCTGCAGATTCTCATTCGTCTGGAGAGCTGCATGACACCTCCAATCGAAACCTTAACTCACTCTTCTCTCTCTTCTTCTGCTCCCATTGTTGTGTCTCTCCTTCGTCCACGCCCTGTCACCTCCCTGTTCCCGTGCTCTCTTCTCCTGTGCCCCTGCAGCACGCTGCAAGGCAACCAGCTGAGCGGCACCATACCAGCCACCCTTGGAGGGCTTGATGCACTCAAAGACTTGTGAGCCTAGCCAAACTCACCACCCCGTTTCCTTGCACACTGTATTTGTTATAAGATTTTCAGCAACACCCCTGCCCTTGTGTTCTTCCTTGCACTCTGCCGGCCTCTCTCTCTTCACTTGTCCTCCCCCTCCCTTTAAAAAAGCATCCCCCTTGCACCACCTGGTGCCAATTCTCGCGTATCCCCATGCTGCTTCACCGCAGCCAGGTCCCGGAGAACCTGGCATGCCCGGACAACAGCACGTGGTGTGTGGTGCCGCAGACCAACACCACAGCCTTCTGCAGCCACTGCAGCGGCTTCTGTGCCACTTGCTCCCTGGAAGGTGCCCTTACTACCTCTTCTTCCTCTCTCAATCCATTCCCCGCCTTCTGCCCCTCTTCCTCCACAGTCGTCTCTCATTCCCGACCTGCCGCTGCTTCCCCTGCACCGCATCCAGCTTTAGGTTCCCCATGGAACCCGTCCCGTACTGCCTGCCTCTGCTGCACTCCTCGCTCGCTCCTGCCTCCCTGTCAACGAACGCCGCTCCGCGTCACATCTCTTCATCCCCGTGCCCCTCCCTCCCCACAGCTCCTCCCTCGCCGCCGGTGGACCGTTGCGCAGGCGTTGTGTGCTCGGGAAATTTCATGGTGTGCAACGCTGACACGGGCACTTGCTCTCGCGAGCTCCCCGCGTGGCTCGTGGCCATCATCATCATCCTCAGTGCACTACTTGCATTTGCTCTGCTCTGCCTCGCTGCTGTGTGGCTCTACAAGAGATGCTTCAGCAGCAGCAGCGACAGCAGCAGCGGTTACCACAGCATGTACCCAACGCAGCGGTGGTCATTCGGCAAGTCGTCACGAGTCGGTAAGTCATGGTGGCTATAGAAGCTGAGAGTCAAGCTAGCGTTTCCTCTTTGTAGCGATGTGATGCGAGGGCTTCATCTCATCCCTCGCACCCACCGCCCTCTCTCTCCATTCCATCACACGCCTCGCTCAAATTTGTTCCATCGCTCGTCCACCCACCACAGGATCACCACACATTGACCGATGCCTGCGAGCAAGCACCAGGCCACATCTTCGCTCCTTGCCACCCTTGTCACAACGCACGTCTTTTCTTTTCAGACTTCGTCAGCAACCCGTTGCCATATGATGCCCATCAGCCCACCCAGGAGTGCTCTGAGTGAACTCAAATTACCACCTATCCTCACGCCCCTCGTCCGAACCAAACTCCCAGGGGCAGGCGCATGGGCGGACTCAGCAGGATTGTGTAGAGAGTACCCGCTGAAGCTGGTGCTCAAGGCCACCAACAGCTGGTCGCAGGAGAATCTGCTGGGGTCGGGTGGATACGGCGACGTGTACCGCGGAGTGAGCCCCCTCGATGGCTCGCCCTGGGCTGTCAAGCGCGCCAAAGTGCTCACCAACGACTTTCAGAAAGAGTTATGTGTGGGGTGTGTGGAGAGTATGTGTGGGGTGTGTGTAGGGTATGTGGGGTGGTGAGCGTGCGTGCGTGCGTGCATGTGTGCGTGCGCGTGTGTGTGGCTTGGCCCATCCGCGCCTTCTGTTCCTTCCCTGCACGGGCACGCACACCACTCCACTGACCCAACCACCACACACAATCCAGATGCTCTTGTAGCACCACCCAGCACTCCACAGGTGTCCCAGCCACGTGTTTTGTTTTGCTCTTCAAAAATCCCGTTGCCCATGCTCACCACTCTACACCACACAACACCACACCACCCACCACCCACCCACTGCAGGTGTTACAGATGTCGTCAAAGCACCACCCGCACCTGGTGCGCCTTCTGGGCTTCGCTATGGGCGGCAATGTGCGGTCGCAGATAGAGCAGGTGCTCATCTACGAGCTCATGCCCCATGGGGACCTGCACAAGTGGATGGGCCGAGGTGCGCACCACCCACACCACACCGCACCACACCGCACCGCACCACACCACACCGCATCGCTCACCACCCTGTCACGTCGCGCTTTTTCAAGGCCATGCATGAGCCCATGCCCTTTTTCCTTTGTGTAATCCTTAGGATATATCTCCTCTTGTTTGTGTGTTCCTTCTCCTTGCGTCGCAGTTGCTCTCCCCCTTTCCATGCCCGCCTCCCTCTTTGCCTTCACTTTGGAAACAGTGATTCCATTGTCACTGTCATGATTCCGCCTGCATAATCATAATCATGCATAATCATCCCCCTGCAACGTGTTCTGCCTTCCCCTCCATCCTCTTCCCCTCTCCCTATTCCACATTCACCCCCCCCTGGCCGGGCCTCAGATGCTGTGGCCCCTCTGACCCTGCAGCAGCGGCTGGACATTCTCATCGGAGCAGCGCGCGGGTTGGCGTATCTGCACAGCTTTGGCATCGTGCATCGCGACATCAAGCCCGCCAACATCCTGCTCGACGCACACATGCAGGTGCTTTCCCCCCCCACGGCAGTCAATGCTTCTTAACAACCCAACATGCATGCATGTTCAGGTGATGGTGAGTGCGAAGCCAGGTGCAGGTGCTGGTGCTGGTGCTGGTGCTGGTGCTGGTGCTGGTGCTCGTGCTCGTCCTCATCCTCGTGCTCGTGCTCGTGCTCGTGCTGGTGCTCAGTGGCCTCGGATCAGCCATTGCTCATCTGTGTGCTCGGCTTTCTCTCTCTCTCTCTTTCATCACAGGCCAAGGTTTCGGACTTTGGGCTGGTGAAATTGGGAGAGGGGGAACAGTCCGTGCAGTCAACGCGAGTCTTGGGAACTCCAGGCTACGTGGACCCTACATATGCAAGCACCAAAAAGGCAACCACCGCTGCTGACGTGTACAGGTGTGAAGTCCCTTTCTTTGTTGAGCTGATGAAAGTGTTGAATGTAGAGTATGTGGGTCTCAAGCTAAATTCGTATGGGGTTTATATCGATCTTTTATATTCTCGAACCTGTTCTGTCTGTTCGCATTCTGAGTGCATGGTATGTTCCTGTCACCTGCAAACCTACATACATATCATCTCTTCCATCCCCCCATCCTTCCCATCCTTGGCAGCTTTGGCATTCTGATGCTTGCAGTCATGAGTGGGCGAGAAGCAACATTCATGGAAGCCAAGGAGCAGCAACACATTCTCTCCTGGGTAAGCCTCTCCGCCCCATTCTCTCATCTTCCTCATTTTCTTCTCAAAGTTCTAAGCGCCTTGGTATCGTCTCACTTTGTGGGTGCGCCACTAGTCCCTGTCTCGTTCTCTTGTTTTTTTTCTTTTCTTGGCATCGCTAGACAAACTTGGAACATACCATACCACCCCATCCCTCGCACAAGGATGCTATAGTTATAGCAAGCCACCGCGAGATTAAAGTTCAGCACACTTCCTCCCTCCTCATGCATGGGGTGGGGAACCCACTTGCCAGGTGCAAAAACTAGTGACAGAGAACAAGATGGAGTGCATCGCAGACCCTGGTATGGAGGCGCCACATAATGCTGTGATGCACGTGGTTCAGCTCGCCCTAGGCTGCACAGCCATGGTCACTGCCTCACGCCCGACAATGGCACACATTGTTCAGGAGTTGGAGGCAACACGGGAGCTGGTAGTGGGGGTGGGAAGCAACAAGGCATTTGACCAGGTCGACAACGAAATGAGAAAGGCAACGAGTTTAGGTTCTCTGGATGATGAGATAGAGCGGGTGTTAGATATAGATGTTGACGGCAATAGAAGTGGTGCCCCATCACGTTCAAATGTCGTCAAGGTTAACGGAGATAGCATAGGTTAACACCATTGCTTATACAGTAATAAAGCAGAGCGCTACAACATTCCCTGATATAAGATAGTTTTGGTCTAGTGACTGCATGGGCTTTTTCTATCAAATGGAGCACAATATGTGAGCTTTAGATATTGAGTTTAACTGTGTGTAACCTGTGCATAAGCTGTTAGTATCACAACGGAACCTCAAGCCTCGGTGGTACTGGGGAACTCAATGCGGCGGTTGTTGGCTCGCCCTAAATCGGTATTTTCTCTGCTTGCGTTGCAGAGGCCACAGACCGTGTGCTACGCAAGTAATTTAGAATCAGGGCGACCCGCGTCACCGCAGCGGATTGGTTCTGTGCTCGCAGAGAAGCTCTTGGTAACTGTGTATCGAGTCGCTTAACACAGCAAGCAAAAAGCACAGCGTTGATTGCAATCATTGCTTGTGTCGAAACAGCTTGAATGAGCTTGTGAAAAATATTTCAAGGGTGTATTGCTGCGGTTGTATCGCGCGTATCCAGACCCTCCTTGCGATTACATAGACACCCTGTTCTACCCTTTCTTTGTGTTGGGCATCAGTGGCAAATCTGGACGACTGGTCGGTTGTCGCCACCTTCCATCGACTCCACTCTGCTTTCGCTACAGGAATTCGATATTTTGCCAGTCCGAATGTGAAAAGCTGCTTCTACTGAGCTGAAAACTACACGCTTCGTGTTTCTAAGTTGTTTCCAGTTCTGGCTGATTAGAAGTGCCGTCCGTTCCTCGCCTCGCTCTGCGACTGCATTAGCTACCACGGTTGCGCGTTCTTGCCAACCTTGGTCTCAGCTGTCGCGAAGGCTGCGACTGTCGCTAGGGTTACAGGCCTGACATTTCTGTCGAGGGAGCAGAGGGCGTGGAGGCGATGATAGTATGCGTGGGCATCGTGGGCCAGGCGGTACGATGAGCACATATGAGCTACGTTGAGCACCGCATACTGCCTCTCTCGTTCCCCTTATCTTCATTCCTCTGATCGCCCTTTCCTTGCTCTCCTCACAATTTCTCACTCTGCCTTCCTCTCAACCTCCACTCCACCCGCCAAAGCCTCCTCCCTCTCGCTTGCCTCCTCCTCCTCCTCCTCCTCCTCCTCCTCCTCCTCCTCCTCCTCCTCCTCCTCCTCCTCTCTCTCTCTCTCTCTCTCTCTCTCTCTCTCCCTCTCTCTCTCTCCCTCTCTCTCTCTCCCTCTCTCTCTCTCTCTCTCTCTCTCTCTCTCTCTCTCTCTCTCTCTCTCTCTCCCTCCCTTCCCCCGCCCCTCCCCTCTATTTATCCTCCCTCCCTCGCCCTCGTTCTCCCTCTCACTCCTCACATTTTCTATCTGCTTTCCCTCTTTCCCCCCCCCCCACCCCCCCCACCCCTCCTCCCCCAATGCCGCAGAACAACCCGCTGTACCTGCAGAGCTTTCTGGAGGCGGACGATCCGCTCAAGTTCCACTTTATAGTGCACTGCTCGCTCGACGTCATCGATGAGCGCGGTACGCAGGGTGCACGGCAGGGGAAAATCCGGGCTTGATGAGAAGGGTGCCTTGGAATCATGGGCGCATGAGAGGGATGGGCAATGTATTGTTGCATTTTTTCGTTTTGTTTTGAGATGGTGCACAGGATAGATCAAAGAGTGGGGAAGGCGAGATCAGTAGAAGCACATTCTTCTGAGGTGCTTTGAAGTCCTCTTTTCGTCCTCCCCTGCCGCTCCGCAAACCGCCCACCGTTTTACCCTTCTATCCATCTCCACGCTCCTGCTTTGCCTTTCCAGTGTCGACACCCCGCAGAGGAGGCGCCAACGAGCCATATCTAGGCTTGCTTTATCCCACAGAAGACTTTAGAGTGTAAGCGAGAAGTAGCACTGACTGATCAGGCATGTCATGTGTGTGTTCTGCACTCTCCGTTGCCACATGGCTGTCGACCTTTCAGTTCATCGATGTTTCCATCTCAAATGTTCTTCTTTGTGTCCCTCCATGCTTATAATCTCACCGTTCTCTGCTCGTAATTTGTTGAAGTTCTTTCAACTTTCACCTTTCCATCCACCCTATCGCTCAGGTACGGCTATGTGAGCAACACGCAGATTAAGTTCATAATAGTTGTCGATGGTCTTGATCTGAGGGAGAGCGACATAAGAAATGTAAGGAAGCCATTTTTGCTAGCATGAGTTCGAGCAGGCATTGCAGGCAAATGTGTGTTTATTTCTTCCCCGTCCTAACAAACTTGCTGGTGTTGTTTATTTAGGCCAACCATGTTAGTGCACTTTCCATCTGTCACCGATGCATACTGCCAACTCCCATATGATCCCACTAATTCCCAACTCTTGGCACCCCAACCCTTTTCCAAACGTTTCCATTGCACATCTCCTCTTAATCAGTTCTTCAAGCGGCTTCATTCTGCATATGTTGATGCCACCTCAAATCCCTTCCACGTTCCTGGGAAGCGCATCTCTTCACCTGCTTTTGCAGAAAGAGTTGGGGCGCTAGTGCATTCAGTGTCTCCTCCTAAAGCAACTTAGTACTGTATCAGATAGTGATATGCTATGCGTCCTGCGTTGTTGTCAAACCCGTTGGTTTCCTGCTTGTAGTTTTGTGATGGACGTGGGTCCTTGAATGGCAGCACACGCGGATAAAGTGTATCGTCTTACATACCGTAACAGATATTCTGTAAGGGTTTCATGACATTAACCAAGGTGTTAGCATATTGTGAATCGAAGTAGCGAGCGTTGCACTAAGGTGTCAAACGAGTACAAAATGTGAGCTAAGGCATGAGTGAACATTTATACACGAAACATGCAAACGGTAACGCGGTGCGTGCGAGCTAGCTAGTGCTATGCTGGAGGCGAGGCTCGGGCTAGTCCCGAAGCGTAGGCCGATACGGCCAGGCCAGCAGTGCGAGGTTTGGTGAAACAGTGCGCGCGAAGTCGGCGAAGCCCCGTTAGCAGTAACGGGCGAACAACGGCTGCTGCTGTACGCGATGTTGCAGGGCGCGCTAAGGAATATCGAGAAAATTCCTTACACTACCCCCCCCCCCTCAAGAAGCCCCCTCCGCTACGCGAGTGCGTGTATATCGCAGAAACCCCGGCTCCTCAGGTACACTTGCAGGGCAGGGTGGTTTCCAATGTTGGCCAGGGGCACCTAGCTATCTTCAGTTGGCGTGCGATCCTTCCAGCGAACGAGGAATTCAATCCTCCTGATTCCCGTGGGGTGTCGAATCCGATGGCTCAGGATTTTTTCGGGCTCGATGATCGGCTCCGATGCAGGTCGAGTCATGGATGGCGGGCGGTGACGAGGCAGTTGGCTTGTGGTTGGAATGTATGGGCGAAGCAGGCTGGCGTGGAACGAAGGGCTGACGTACCAGTCCGTCGGCAACAGTAGGTGAGCTGTCACTGGGGTAATCATGTGGTTGATTTGGAATGGTCCACAGTAGCGGGGTCGTAATTTCGGGACGACGGGCAGTCTTAAGTTTTGCGTGTCGAGCAGTACGTAATCTCCTGACTTGTACGTGACTGGGCGGCGGTGGCGGTCAGCGTTGCGCTTAGCAATGACGTTGGCTTTTTTAATTGCTTCTGCGGCTCTGGTGCAGGCAGCTTGCAGAATTTCGACGAATTGTTGTGCACGTGGTGTTGGGTTGTCCGAACTCGGCGTCATGGGCACTGTAGAATTTTGTCCGTAGTTCAGGTAGAAAGGGGACTGCTGCGTCGTCGCTGATGTGGCGTTGTTATACGCGAACTCGATCATGTCAGAACTAGCAGTAGAAAGTAAGAATGAAGAAAGGAGGAGGTTCACTAGCAAGCAGTTGAGTACATATAGGAAACCCTAGATTGGGCTGTACTCGCTATAGAGTACCCCACTGCAAGCTAGACAAATACAACATTCTGACACACCCCCATAGCCAAAGTGGGGTGTAATCAGCACAATGAGCAGGTATAGCAGGAGTTCACAATAAGAAGCAAATCTAGAGGTAATCACAGCGGGCAAGTGAGGAGGAGGAGGGACTGTGAGAGGAGAGAAGATGAGAGACGGCGGCTGAAGCTGCAGACACACGGGCAACAGGAGCTGCTGGCACAGTGGCTACCGGGACAGTGCGCCCCGGACTACTGGAGTAACTGGCTCACGGGCTACGACGAGCTACAGGAGCAACGGACCCTCGGGCGACAGGCGCAGCAGACTCTCTGGGCTACCAGGACAGTGCGCCCCGGACTACAGGTGCTGCGGACGACAAGACAGCAGCCTCCGCTCAACCTCCTCCAACTGTCCCACACACCCCCCACACACCCACTGCTTCACTCCTAACTCCACTTGCACGTCACCCCCCTAGTACCACTCCTTCGGCTCCCACACACCCACCCCCCTCAGCGGCAGCTGCAGCACTGGGAGACGGAGGAGGAGGAGGAGTAGGGGACGACGCACAGAAACTGCACCCCCATACCCCCCACCCCCAAACCCTAATTCAGGAGAACGGGCAGCAGCAGGGGTGGGGCGCCGTCAGAAGCACGGGGGACAGCGGGCAGCGCAGGGGCAGAGAAAACAGGGCGCCCACGGGCCTGGCGCAGCCCGTACGAACCGCGTGCGGGCGGCCCGAGGCGCGCCCTGGCCTGGCGCAGTCCGTACGGGCCGCGCGCGGGCCTGGCGCTGCCCGTACGGGCCGCGCGCGGGCCTGGCGCAGCCCGTACGGGCCGCGCGCGGGCCTGGCGCAGCCCGTACGGGCCGCGCGCAGGCTGTACGGGCCGCGCGCGGGCCCTACGCAGGTCGCGCAGGCCTTGACGGGCGACGGGGGGCGACGCGCGGGTCCCCGTCGCCCGTCGCAGCGCCTCCCGGGAGCGACGCGCGGAGTGACGGGGCAGAAAGCCGCCGCGCGCCTCGGGGCGCACGGCGGGCAGAAAACCGCCGCATGCCTCGGGGCGCACGGCGGGCAGAAAACCGCCGCACGCTCCGAGCGCGCGGCGGGATGAAAAATCCGTCGCACGCCACGGGGCGTGCAACACACAGAGTAGCAGTAGCAGCGGAAGCAGTGAGGTGGTGGGCCCACCCACAGGATCGACCCAAGGGGATCGACCTGCTCTGATAGCATGTCAGAACTAGCAGTAGAAAGTAAGAATGAAGAAAGGAGGAGGTTCACTAGCAAGCAGTTGAGTACATATAGGAAACCCTAGATTGGGCTGTACTCGCTATAGAGTACCCCACTGCAGGCTAGACAAATACAACATTCTGACAGATCAGCGGCAGCTGCTGCTCCCAAGTGGTCGAATCGTCGCACGTGG
Source organism: Closterium sp. Naga37s-1 (assembly GCA_947471745.1). Classification (NCBI taxonomy): domain Eukaryota; kingdom Viridiplantae; phylum Streptophyta; class Zygnematophyceae; order Desmidiales; family Closteriaceae; genus Closterium; species Closterium sp. Naga37s-1. The sequence goes on along the minus strand of CANJKZ010000498.1, from coordinate 768,174 downwards.
CACGAATCAACTGCTCCATCGTCTGATTCGTCCGCTCCGTTTGACCGTCGGTCTCGGGGTGGTACGACGAGCTGAACTGTAGCCTTGTCCCGAACTGCTCCCAGAGGTTCTTCCAGAAGTTGCTGGTGAACTTCGTGTCGCGGTCGCTGATTGTCGCGGATGGTATCCCGTGCAGTCGGACGACGGCTACGATGAACAGACGAGCGGTTTCTTTGGCTGAGATCAATTTCTTGCACGCAGCGAAGTGTGCCATCTTCGTCAACCTGTCAACGACGACCATAACCGCGTCGTTACCCCCAGGGCTCGAAGGTAATCCCGTGACGAAATCCATGGTAACCTGCTGCCAGGCGCGCTCAGGCGGTGGAATCGGCTGCAACTGACCCGCCTTTCTTTTTCGCGAGCTCTTCATCACCTGACACGTAGGACACGAGCCCACGTGGTGTTGTACGTCGGTCAACAGCTCCGGCCAGTAGTAATACCGCTGCAGTTGCTGTCGCATTTTTTCTACCCCGAAATGTCCTGAGGTAGTCCCGTCGTGTGCCTCCTGCAGTAACAGTTCCCTGAGTAGCGAGTACGCGGGTACCCAGATGCGGTTGGTGCCTGTTTTTACGTAATAGACTCCTATGGCCTCTGCCAGTTGCTGTGAATTTCCGGTCGTGAAAAATGGGTCGGTACTGTATCCGTGGGTGAATAGGCATGTTAACAGTGGGTTGGTTTGGGCGAGTAGGATGGCGTGGAGTTGGGCGGTGGGGCGTGTGAGTGCGTCGGCGATGTTGGATGCGCCTTCTTTGTACGTGACCGTGTAGTGGAAATTGGACTCCAGATAGTCCAACCAGCGGATCTGTCGTGGGTTGAGATTCGGTTGGGCGCGCAGGTACTGTAGTGATCGGTGGTCTGTCCGTACTGTCACGTCTGCTCCCGTGAGGTAACATCGCCAAACCTTGAATGCGTGCACGATCGCCAGCATCTCGCGGTCGTGTATCGGGTAGTTGCGTTCGGGCGGATGAAGCTTGCGGGACTCGTACGCGATTGGCTGAAGGCCGTTCCCGAAGTCCTGCAACAGTACTGATCCCACAGCGATGTCGCTAGCTTCGGTGATCAGCTCGAACGGACGGTGCGGATCTGCGATGTGAAGCACGGGCGGTGAGCACAAAATATTTTTGAGGGCCGAGAAGGCAGCTTGCTCTTTCTCCCCCCACGTGTACTGAACCCCCTTCCTCAGCAGGTCGGTCAACGGGGCAGTCAGCTTCGCCATGTCGAGGACGAACCAGCGCACGTAGTTGACGAACCCCAAAAAACTCTGCAGCTCGGTCAAGTTGGTCGGCGCGTGCCATGCTTGAATCGTCGCAATTTTTTTCGGGTCTATTTCCACTCCTGCAGCTGAAATGATGTGTCCCAAAAACTCCAGCCGGTCCTGTAAAAACTCACACTTAGACGCTTTAGTTAGTAGGCGGTTCTCACTCAGTATCTTAAAAACTGCCTCGATGTCCTGTAAGTGCTGTGCTCTGTCGGGGCTATAAATCAGTATGTCGTCCAGGTATACGATGACGCACTTATCTAAAAGCGGGCGGAATGCTTCGTTCATGGTCATTTGAAAGGTGGCGGGGGCGTTGGTCAGTCCGAAGGGCATGACGGTGTGAAAGAACAAGGAATGGATGAACTAGCAAGCAGGTGGGTACAAGTAGGAAAACCTAAAAGTGTTGTACCCCATATTGTCTACCCCACTACAGCCTACACAGACTATAGCATATGAGTTTGACACACCCCCATAGGCTAAGTGGGGGAGAAAAAGAGGTCACAAGACCAGTCAAGCAAAGCAAAGCAAGCTCAGGGTGGATCACAACGTCACCACACAGTCCGAGCACAAGAGCAAGGCCACAAGGCCAGTTCACATGCAAGAACATATATAAAGGTAGACAAGCAAGTGCAAGTATAGAAAGATCACAGTACAAGCAAGGTCAAGAAGTGAGCAAGTGAGGCCAAGTAGGCACAAGACCTAGCATCGTACAGAAGCGCTGATGATCACAAGGCGGAAGTGCCTTGGTAAAGATATCAGCAGTGTTGGCCTCAGAGGCCACGTAAGCAAGGCGCAGCTGACCACGCTGCTGCAGCTCACGAGCAAGGAAGTAGCGAAGAGCAATGTGCTTCGTTCTGTGCTCCAGTCTGTGCTCCCGACACAAGGCCAGCATGGCCTTGTTGTCTACGTACAGACCTGGAGGAGAACGAGGCGGCTCTCCTAGGTCAGTCAGCAGGTAGGTGAGCCAGCGTAGCTCCTGTGCAGCCATGGACCCCGCGTAGATCTCAGCCTCACTGCTGGAGCCGAGAACAGAAGACGAGCGGGTAGACCGCCACGAAACAGAGCCGGAGCCAAGGCTGAAGGTGTAACCCTGCGACGACCGCTGTGTAGCCTGGTCGTCAGCCCAAGAAGCGTCTGCGTGACCTGTGAGGACCACTGGACGTCGCCCTCCAAGCACTAGCCCCATGCCCGACGTACTGCACAAGTAGCGCAACACCCTCTTCGCTGCAGCCATGTGCTCTGGTCGGTGTCTCCCAGGAGCAACATAGCGTGCCAAGATGCTAAGAGGGTATGCTAGGTCAAGTCGTGTGCAGGTCATCAGGTACATGAGGCAGCCAACAAGCTCTGGGTACGGGCCACTCGGCTCTACGGACTCATCCGAAGGCAGAGCTGAGAGCGAGTGGCGAGTAGACAGAGGAGTGGCCTGAGGCGAGGAGTACGTGAAGTCGAAGCGCTGAAGGACCTGCTGCACCATGTGTGACTGAGTCAGGGTAATGGTGCGCTGTGCTCTGTCCCGGGTGATCTGCAAGCCAAGGTAGCTGCGCAGTTCACCCAGGTCTGTGCACGTGTGTCTCTTCTGCAGCTCGGACTTCACGTGGGCGAGTCCAGCAGTGTCAGCAGTGGCAAAGACCAAGTCGTCGACGTACACGAGGATGTAGAACGGCGGCAAAGAGGTGTCGGTGCGCAGAAACAGCGACGGGTCGGCAGTAGACGGAGCAAACCCAAATGCCGCAAGTGTAGTCCTCAGTGTGTCGTGCCACTCACGGGGCGCCTGGCGGAGACCGTAGACTGGCCGCCGGAGGCTCCACTGGGTACCAGGAGGAAACGACCCAGTGAAGCCAGGTGGGCGGTGCAGCCAGATCTCCTCGTGCAGGCTGCCCTGCAGGAAAGCTGTGCTGAAGTCAAGAGAGTGAAGCTCGTAGTCGCGCTGAGCGGCTATGTGCAGCAGCACCCGAAGAGTGGTCATCTTTGGGGTGGGAGAGAAGGTCTGAAAGTAGTCAACTCCCTGCCGCTGACTGAAGCTTCGAGCCACGTAACGCGCCTTGAAGACAGGCGGAGAACCCGGCGGCCGCTTCACCCTGAAAATCCACATGCCACTGACGATGTTCGCCCCAGGTGGGGGAACCTCGTCGACGTAGGTGCCTGTGGACTTCCAGGAAGCCATCTCTGCGTCCATGGCTGACTGCCACTGTGAGGAGTAGGGACCCTCGATCGCCTCAGCGTACGATCGAGGAGTCGGGATGTCTGGTGCATCCGGGTCTCCCTCAGGGGCAATCAGCGTGGACACGAGATGAGGCAAAGCAGCAGCAAAACACTGGAACTCCTCCTGCCTGTGCTCAAGGACGTCCGTGCTAAGAGCACACTCACCCCCGACGGACGGAGGACAGACAGACTCAGTCTCAGCAACGAGACTAGCGGCGTAGTCTAGACGACAGCGAGCAGCAAAGTCGACAAGCTCAGCAACTAAGGCAGACGCAGCAGTGGACTCAAAGGAAGGGTCAGTGACAACAGTGGCCAGGAGACGCGTGACAGTAGGACTGGCAGCACGAAGAGAGTCAGACTCCGGGTCAGCAAGAACTGGAAGAGAGGACTCTGGAGGACACGGCAACGGGACACGCAGAGGAGCAGTGGAAGGACGCAGTGCCATCTGGTGTGTGCCTGGGACCGCAGGAGGACGCGGACGCGGAGCACGACCACTAGTGCGAGCAGCACGAACAGGCGACGCAGGACGAGACGCAGGCTCACGACGCTCAGCAAGACCTCCAGTAGGACCAGTGTAGGGAGAAGGAGCAGGTAGGGGGGAGGCGGGCTGTAACTGTGACCGCGACTGGACAGGCTGTGGACACTCTAAGGGAGGAGCAGGACCAGTAGAGGGCGGGAGACCAAGAACCTGCTGAAGGAGCGGAACGAAGTACGGCCTCGGCCGCGCAGCGCCTCCAGAACCAGCAGGGACAGCACCAGTACCCCCAGCGGCAGCACCAGCGCCAGCAGCACCTCCAGCTCCAACAGCGCCAACTCCAGCACCCTCAGAAGCACCAGCGCCAGCAGAACCACCAGCGCCAACACCCCCAGCAGCTCCAGCTCCAGCAGCTCCAGCAGCACCAACTCCAGCAGGACCGTCAGCTCCAGTACCGCCAGCAGCTCCAGCAGTACCTCCAGCAGGACTAACTCCAGCAGCCCCAGCAGCACCCCCAGTCCCAGCAGCTCCAGTACCGCCAGTACGAGCACCTCCAGGACCAGCAGCAACAGTAGTACCTCCAGCTCCAGCAGCACGGCTCCAGCGGCGGGCAAACCACTCGCGCAGCTCCTGCGGAGAGAGTAGCTCCCGCCTCGACGAAGCACCGCCAGAGGCCACACGAGCAGACCCAGCACCCCCAGGCTCCGCACCCCCAGGCTCCGAACCCCCAGGCTCAGCACCCCCAGGCTCCGCACCCCCAGGCTCAGCACCCCCAGACTCAGCACCCCCAGGCTCAGCACCCCTAGACTCAGCACCCCCAGGTTCCGCACCCCCAGGCTCAGCACCCCCAGCAGCACCAGAGTCAACAGCTACCTCGACAGGCTCGACTGCGTCTACCTGGGACACACCTGACGGGGCAGGACCCTGAGGAGGGAGAGGGTCTACCGGGGGAGGACCTGGCGCAAGGAAGAGCGGCGGCGGGGGGAGGGGCGCAGTGCGGTAGGGGAAGAGACGGTAGTAAGGCACCGACTCGTCAAAGGTGACGTCCTGGGAGGACAGAACACGGCGCGAGGTGGGGTGGTAAAACTGCCAACCAGGCGCGTCAGGGGGGAAGCCAAGGAAGACGCAGGGAACAGCACGGGGGGACAGCTTGTCCGCAGACAAGTCGCGGACAAACGCCCGAGATCCCCAGACCCGAAACGCAGACGCATCGCCAACCTTCCCCGTCCACCGCAAGGTGGGGGAGGTCTCTGGCAAGGACACCCGGGGCTGAAGGTTGAGCTGATGCGCTGCGTACTGAACCGCAAACGGCCACAGAAAATGGGGAGCAGCCGCATGGATCATGGACGTACGAGCGACGTCCATGACCATGCCAATGCGGCGCTCAGCAATCCCATTTTGCTGTGGAGAGGCCGGAAGCGTGAAGGTCTGGCAGATGCCCTGTGCACGACAGAAGGCTCCCAGACAGGCAGAGGAAAACTCCCCGCCTCCGTCAGAGTGCAGACGCAGAACAGGAAAGTCCGAGCCAAAACTCTCTCTGAGCTGGAGACGAGCTGCGCGGATCCAGTCGATCAACACCTCAGTGATGTCACCCTTGCTGCGCAAGGGGAACACCGTGGTGTAACGCGAGTAGTCGTCAACCACCAACAGGAAGTAACGCTCGTGACCCTGGCCACGGACGCGGGCGGGGCCCCACACGTCCATGTGAAGAGTCTGCAGGGGAGCCTCTGTCGGAGGAAACTCGGAGGAGTGAGGGGCGGCGCGCTGCCGCCCCTCGACGCAGGGAACGCAGGTAGGGGCAGGCCCCGGAGGGAGGGGAGGGAGGGACCGGGGGAGACCAGAGACAAGGACACGGGAGGCCATGCCTCGGAGACGAGGCAGGGAGGGGTGACCAAGGCGGTGGTGCCAAAGGAGAGTCTGGTGGGACAGGAGACGACACGAGCAGGGAGCAGACTCAGGACCAGACCTGGACGCTGCAGCAAACACCTGACTCGACGCAGCTACCTGACCAGACGCAGCAACCGGAGGAGACTCAGTAGTCAGTGTGTACAGGCTCGACCCCGGCCGACGGGTAAACGTGGCCAAGTGTCGGCCCGTCCGAGCACACGTACAGTGGGTCACCCGCTGACTCGCAGGAGTGAACTGGTCAACCCCCCGATCCTGTAGATCAGCACCACTCACCAAGTTCGTAGAGAACGAGGGGAGGTAGAGACCTGACAGGGTGCCAGAGGGGGCTGCCGGACACGGTAAGACAGTGGAGAAGCTAGCAAGGACAGGACCCCCAGAGGGGTCCGCCAGGGAGACCGCAACCGGCCGACTAAGCGGCGTAAGCGTGGTGCGGTCTCGAAAGAAGGACCGGGAAGCACCCGAGTCAAGGGTGAAGGTGTGTAAGGCCTGAGCTGACGTGGTACCTGAGAGAGCAGACTCACCAGCACCTGGGGCAGCAGACGCACTAGCACCTAGAGCAGCAGCCTCACCAGCACCTAGAGCAGCAGCCTCAATGCCCGGGTCAGGGACCAGTACCCCCACCTCGCTGACGCCCAGCGTACCACTCACGAAGCTGCTGGGGGGACGGGGTCTCACGAGTGCGCTGCTGCTGCTGGCGCTGACCACCACCTAAGCCGCCCCGCTGCGCAGAGCCACCCCGACTAGCTCCACCTCCTCCGCCGCCACCTCCGCCACCGCCGCCACCGCCTCCTCCTCCGCTCCCACCGCCACCGCCGCCGCCACTTGTGAACTCCTGCTCATTGTGCTGATTACACCCCACTTTGGCTATGGGGGTGTGTCAGAATATTATGCTCTAGCCTGTAGTGGGGTGCTCTATAGCGAGTACAACCCTTCTAGGGTTTGCTATTTGTATCCTCATTCTTGCTAGTGCAACTCCTCCTCTTTGCCTAAACTGTTTCTTGCCTAGCTAGGGCTTTCCTAGCTATGGCGCCTTCTTCTACTGCTTTTCACAGTGCGGAGCCTCTGTCGCGCCGCGATCGAAGCCGCAATTGGCTCGAAACGAGCGCGCAGACCTGCGCACCACGCGTCCCACGTGCGATACTGGGGCACCTCCACGAAATACGACGGCGCCCAGGGTCCAGTTTGTCCTTCCCGTGTCGGTAGAGTCGCGTAGTCCACCGGCTTCGTGACGATGACACGCCACCAGTCCATGGCGGGTCCTCGCAGCAAGGACACGGCGTATCGAATCTTCGCCGTATCCTCCGAGACGTAGTTCGCGTCGAAGAAAACGTTCAACGTGAAGAGCCACGCCTGAACGGTCTGAAAGAGTGGTCATCTTCGGGGTGGGGGAGAATGTCTGAAAGTAGTCAACTCCCTGTCGCTGACTGAAGCCACGAGCCACGTAACGTGCCTTGAAGACAGGCGGAGAACCCGGCGGCCGCTTCACCCTGAAGATCCACATGCCACTGACGATGTTCGCCCCAAGAGGGGGGACAGCGTCAACGTAGGTGCCTGTGGACTTCCAGGAAGCCATCTCTGCATCCATAGCTGCCTGCCACTGAGAGGAGTAGGGACCCTCTATCGCCTCCGCGTAAGAGCGCGGAGTCGGGATGTCAAGTGCATCCGGGTCTCCCTCAGGGGTAAGCAGTACGGACACGAGATGAGGTGAAGCAGCTGCCAGACACTGGAACTCCTCCTGCCTGTCCTCAAGGACGTCCGTGCCAAGGGCACACTCACCCCCGACTGACGGAGGACAGGCAGACCCAGACTCAGCGACAAGACTAGCAGCGTAGTCTAGGCGACAGCGAGCAGCAAAGTCGACGAGCTCAGTAACTAGGGCAGACGCAGCAGTAGACTCGAAGGAAGGGTCAGTGACGACAGTAGCAAGGAGACGCGTGACAGTAGGACTGGCAGCACGAAGAGAGTCCGACGCAGGGTCGGGAAGAGCAGGAAGAGAGGACTCAGGAGGAGAAGGCAAAGGGGCACGCAGAGGAGCAGTAGACGGACGCAGAGACATCCTGTGCGTGCCAGGGACAGGAGGAGGACGCTGACGCGAACCACGACCACTAGCGCGAGCAGCACGGACAGGCGACGCAGGGCGAGACGCAGGCTCACGACGCTCAGTAAGACCTCCAGTAGGACCAGTGTAGGGAGAAGGAGCAGGCAAAGGGGAGGTAGGCTGTAGCAGTGACCGCGACGGGACAGGTTGTGGACCCTCCAAGAGAGGAGGAGGACCAGGAGAGGGCGGAAGACCAAGAACCTGCTGCGGGAGTGGAACGAAGTACGGTCGAGGCCGCGTAGCTACGCCAGAAACAGCAGGGACAGCACCAGTACCCCCAGCAGGAGCACCCGCTCCAGCAGCACCTCCAGTAGCTCCAGAACCTCGAGCAACACCAGGAGCACCCCCAGCAGGACCGCCAGTGGTAGCCTCAGCGCCAACACCCTCAGCAGCACCAGCTCCAGTCGAACCCGCAGGCCCAGCAGCTCCAGTACTCCCAGTACGAGCACCTCCGGGACCCGCAACAGCAGCACCCTCAGTAGCCGACGAACCTCCAGCACCAGCAGCACGGCTCCAGCGCCGGGCAAACCACTCGCGCAGCTCCTGTGGAGAGAGTGGCTCCCGGCGAGACAAAGCACGCGTAGAAACTCGAGGCGGAGGACCTCCAGGCGCAGCACTCCCAGGTCCAGCACCCCCAGGCAAAGCACCCCCAGGCGTAGCACCCCCACACTCAGCACCCCCAGGCTCAGCACCCCCAGGCTCAGCACCCCCAGGCTCAGCACCCCCAGGCTCAGCACCCCCAGACTCAGCACCCCCAGACTCAGCACCCCCAGGCTCAGCACCCCCAGGCCCAGCACCCCCAGGCCCAGCACCCCCAGGCTCAGCACCCCCAGCAGCACCAGAGTCACCAGTGACCTCGACAGGCTCGACTGCGTCTACCTGGGACACACCTGAAGGGGCAGGACCCTGAGGGGGGAGGGGGTCTACCGGGGGGGGACCTGGTACAAGGAAGAGCGGGGGCGGGGGGGGGGACGGAGTGCGGTAGGGGAAGAGGCGGTAGTAGGGTACCGACTCGTGGAACGTGACGTCCTGAGAGGACAGAACACGGCGAGAGGTGGGGTGGTAGAACTGCCACCCAGGCGCGTCTGGGGGGAACCCCAGGAAGACGCAAGGAGCAGCACGAGGGGACAGTTTGTCCGCAGACAAGTCGCGGACAAACGCCCGAGATCCCCAGACCCGGAACGCCGACGCATCGCCCACCTTCCCGGTCCACAGCAAGGCTGGGGAGGTCTCCGGCCTGGAGACCCTGGGGTGAAGGTTGATCTGACGTGCCGCGTACCTCACCGCAAACGGCCACAGAAAATGGGGGGCAGCCGCATGCATCATAGACGTACGAGCGACGTCCATGACCATGCCAATGCGGCGCTCAGCAATCCCATTTTGCTGCGGAGAGTCCGGGAGCGTGAAGGTCTGACGGATGCCTCGTGCACGACAGTAGGCTCGCAGAAGGCCAGAGGAGAACTCTCCGCCTCTGTCCGAGTGCAGACGCAGAACAGGAAAGTCGGAGCCAAAGCTCTGCCTGAGCTGGAGACGAGCTGCGCGGATCCAGTCGATCAGCACCTCAGTGACATCACCCTTGCCGCGCAAGGGGAAGACTGCGGTGTAACGCGAGTAGTCGTCAACAACGAGCAGGAAGTAGCGCTCGTGACCCTGCCCACGGACGCGGGCTGGGCCCCACACGTCCATGTGGAGCGTCTGCAACGGGGCCTCTGTCGGAGGAAACTGGGAGGAGTGAGGGGCAGCACGCTGGCGCCCCTCGACACAGGGGACACAGGTAGGGCCAGGGCCCTGAGGAAGGGGAGGGAGGGACCGGGGGAGACCAGACACTAGAAGACGGGAGGCCATGCCTCTGAGCCGAAGCAGAGAGGGGTGACCAAGACGGTGGTGCCAGAGAAGAGTCTCGTGAGACAGGAGACGACAAGAACAGGGGGCAGACTCAGGACCAGACCTGGACGCAGCAGCAAACACCTGACCCGACGAAGCGACTCTACCAGACTCAGTAACGGGAGGAGACGCAGTGGTCAGTGTGTACAGGCTCGACCCCGGCTGACGGGTAAACGTAGCCAGGTGTCGGCCTGTGCGAGCCTCTGTACAGTGCGTCACCCGCTGACGCGCAGGAGTGAACTGGTGTACACCCGCATCCTGTAGGTCAGCACCACTCACCAGGTTCGTAGAGAACGAGGGGAGGTAGAGACCAGACAGGGTGCCAGAGGGAGCCGCCGGACACGGGAGGACTGTGGAGAAGCGAGACAGGACAGGACCCCCAGAGGGGTCAGCCAGAGACACTGCAACCGGTCGACTCAGCGGTGTGAGTGTGGTGCGGTCCCTAAAGAAGGAGCGAGACGCCCCAGAGTCAAGGGTGAAGGTGAGGGAGGCCGAAGCCGACGTAGTACCTGAGAGCGCAGACTCACCAGTACCTGAGGACGCAGACACACGAGCACCTAGGGCAGCAGCGTCGCAAGCACCTAGGGCAGCAGCCTCACCAGGACCTAGAGCAGCAGTCTCAATACCCGGATCGGGCGGGAAACACCGGTAACAGTCACCCTCATCACTAATAGACACAGCATACATGGCAGAGAGAATAGCATCAAAGTCAAGATCATAGATGGCAACACCCGCCCTGGACAGGTCACCCCAACGAGGGATCTCTGAGGCCTCCGGGAACTGGTGACGCCACGCGTCCGTCAGGCGGCCAAAGCAGCGCTGAGTGGGGTGGGGACCCCCACACTGCTCACCCGCACGGTCGCCGGTGCGCAAAACGTAGGAGCACGGACCAAAACCCCCACCTCGCTGACGCGCAGTGTACCACTCACGAAGCTGCTGAGGGGACAAGGTGTCACGACCACGCTGCTGCTGCTGGCGCGAGCCACCACCGGAGCCACTCCTCTGCGAAGACCCGCGACCAGCACCACCTCCACCCCCGCCGCCTCCTCCGCCTCCGCCGCCTCCGCTACTGCCGCCGCCTCCACCTCCGCCTCCGCCGCCGCCACCTCCGCCACCCCCGCTCCCACTGCCACCGCCGCCGACACCTCCGCCTCCACTGCCGCCACCGACTCCTCCACCCCCACCTCCACTCCCACCGCCACCCCCACTCCCCCCACTGCCGCCACCTCCACCTCCACCGCCCCCGCTCGCTCCTCCAGTGCCCTTGCCCCCCTTGCCCTTGCCAGAGCGGCGTCTCCCACTAGGGGCAGACGCCACACCGACCGACTCAAGACCAAGGAGGTCGGCCGCAGCAGCAGAGGCAACAGAGGGCAGAAGGGGGGAGGGGGAACACCCCTCAAAGATGGGGGTGCGCGGGTCACCACGAGAGGCCCCTACAGCGACTATGCTCTTCTCGGCCGCTAGGAGGGACTTCTCGAGGAGGTCAACAGTGAGAGTGGTGGGACAGACAGAGAGAAAGTGGTCCCTGACTACGCGAAGGGAGTCAGGAAGGCGAGTGACTATGTAGTAAAGAGTGATGTACATGGGGGGGGGGTTCTTGGCGCAGAAGTCAGCAGGGAGTGCAGCGCGGTAGCGAGTGTCACTAGTGCGGAGGTGCGTAATGAGGTCAGCGACTGTGGGAAAGGCAGCAAGGTCAGGAAAGAGGTACGGTAGCATGAGACGGCTCAGTGTAGCAGTGGCAGGGGAGGAGTAGCGCGCAACTACAGCGTCGTACAAGGTCTGAGCACTCTTGTACTGACTAAAGTGTGCACGCTCGGAGGTAGGGAGGTGGCGACGCACAGCAAGACGTGCAGCAGCGTCGCGCGTGGCCCACTGAGAGCGAACAGTGGCGTCGGCGTCAGCAGCAGGGGCAGTGGAGGCGCCAGAGGTGAGGTCAAAGAGAGAGAGACCATCTGCCCTATCGCACTGTAAGAACAGCTGCAGGTCATCCACCCAGACCTCAAAGTCAATGGCCCGACCCTCAGCGTCAAAGACTAGAACACTAGGGGTAGCCATGACCCTAGACGACTGGCAGCGCAAACAGTAGGGTGAGGGCAGTGCAGTGAAAGGGCGCTGTGCTCACCAGACTGGACAGGTCGGGCGGCCCGGAAGGAGGGCGGCGCGGCGGCTCGGCGGCTCGGCTGCCGGGCGGCTCGGCGGCTCGGCGGCTCCGCTGCTGGGCGGCACGGCTGCTGGGCGGCTCGGCTGCTGAGCGGCTCGGCTGCTGGGCGGCTCGGCTGCTCTGCTGTCGGGCGGCTCGGTTGTGCTGCTGAGGGGCAGCACGGCTCGGGCTGCTCGGGCGGTGCGGGCGGCTCGGGCGGCTCGGGCGGCTCAGCTCCTCAGCGGCACAGGCGGCGTGGGGACCGAGACGGCGGCGCGCGGCTGGGACGGGCGGCGCACGGGCGGCGTGGGGCCGGGACTGCGGTGCGCGGCCGGGACGGGCGGCTCACGGGCGGCGTGGGGCCGGGACGGGCGGCGCGTGGGCGTCGAGGGGCCGGGACGGGCGGCGCGCGGGCGTCGAGGGGCCGGGACGGGCGGCGCGCGGGCGTCTAGGGGTCGGGCCGGGTGGCGCGCGGGCGTCTAGGGGCCGGGACGGGCGGCGCGTGGGCGTCGAGGGGCCGGGACGGGCGGCGCGCGGGCGTCTAGGGGCCGGGACGGGCGGCGCGCGGGCGTCTAGGGGCCGGGACGGGCGGCTCACGGGCGGCGAGGGGCCGGGACGGGCGGCGCGCGGGCGTCGAGGGGCCGGGACGGGCGGCGCGCGGGCGTCGAGGGGCCGGGACGGGCGGCGCGCGGGCGTCTAGGGGCCGGGACGGGCGGCGCGCGGGCGTCTAGGGGCCGGGACGGGCGGCGCGCGGGCGTCTAGGGGCCGGGCCGGGTGGCGCACGGGCGTCTAGGGGCCGGGACGGGCGGCGCGCGGGCGTCTAAGGGGCCGGGACGGGCGGCGCGCGGGCGTCTAAGGGCCGTGACGGGCGGCTAAAGGGGCCACTAGGGGCCAAGAGAGAGGGGAGCGCGACTCGGGTAGGGGCAGAGTGCGCTCCGGGCAGGAAAAAAAACGGTGGGCCCTAGGAACAGTTCCCACGAGGGAACCTGCTCGATACCATGAGAAGAATGAAGAACGAGGATGATTGAACTATGAATGAGGTGAGTACATATAGAAAACCCTAATTGGGTTGTACCCCCTATGGGATACCCCACTATAGCCTACACAACAGCATAAGCTATATATGTTCTGACAAAAGGCATACGAAGATGTAGCAGGCGCGAACAGGAAAATGATGTAGCAGGCGCGCAGCAGATCGTCAGCCAGGTGACGTCCTGGGAGGACAGAACACGGCGCGAGGTGGGGTGGTAAAACTGCCAACCAGGCGCGTCAGGGGGGAAGCCAAGGAAGACGCAGGGAACAGCACGGGGGGACAGCTTGTCCGCAGACAAGTCGCGGACAAACGCCCGAGATCCCCAGACCCGAAACGCAGACGCATCGCCAACCTTCCCCGTCCACCGCAAGGTGGGGGAGGTCTCTGGCAAGGACACCCGGGGCTGAAGGTTGAGCTGATGCGCTGCGTACTGAACCGCAAACGGCCACAGAAAATGGGGAGCAGCCGCATGGATCATGGACGTACGAGCGACGTCCATGACCATGCCAATGCGGCGCTCAGCAATCCCATTTTGCTGTGGAGAGGCCGGAAGCGTGAAGGTCTGGCAGATGCCCTGTGCACGACAGAAGGCTCCCAGACAGGCAGAGGAAAACTCCCCGCCTCCGTCAGAGTGCAGACGCAGAACAGGAAAGTCCGAGCCAAAACTCTCTCTGAGCTGGAGACGAGCTGCGCGGATCCAGTCGATCAACACCTCAGTGATGTCACCCTTGCTGCGCAAGGGGAACACCGTGGTGTAACGCGAGTAGTCGTCAACCACCAACAGGAAGTAACGCTCGTGACCCTGGCCACGGACGCGGGCGGGGCCCCACACGTCCATGTGAAGAGTCTGCAGGGGAGCCTCTGTCGGAGGAAACTCGGAGGAGTGAGGGGCGGCGCGCTGCCGCCCCTCGACGCAGGGAACGCAGGTAGGGGCAGGCCCCGGAGGGAGGGGAGGGAGGGACCGGGGGAGACCAGAGACAAGGACACGGGAGGCCATGCCTCGGAGACGAGGCAGGGAGGGGTGACCAAGGCGGTGGTGCCAAAGGAGAGTCTGGTGGGACAGGAGACGACACGAGCAGGGAGCAGACTCAGGACCAGACCTGGACGCTGCAGCAAACACCTGACTCGACGCAGCTACCTGACCAGACGCAGCAACCGGAGGAGACTCAGTAGTCAGTGTGTACAGGCTCGACCCCGGCCGACGGGTAAACGTGGCCAAGTGTCGGCCCGTCCGAGCACACGTACAGTGGGTCACCCGCTGACTCGCAGGAGTGAACTGGTCAACCCCCCGATCCTGTAGATCAGCACCACTCACCAAGTTCGTAGAGAACGAGGGGAGGTAGAGACCTGACAGGGTGCCAGAGGGGGCTGCCGGACACGGTAAGACAGTGGAGAAGCTAGCAAGGACAGGACCCCCAGAGGGGTCCGCCAGGGAGACCGCAACCGGCCGACTAAGCGGCGTAAGCGTGGTGCGGTCTCGAAAGAAGGACCGGGAAGCACCCGAGTCAAGGGTGAAGGTGTGTAAGGCCTGAGCTGACGTGGTACCTGAGAGAGCAGACTCACCAGCACCTGGGGCAGCAGACGCACTAGCACCTAGAGCAGCAGCCTCACCAGCACCTAGAGCAGCAGCCTCAATGCCCGGGTCAGGGACCAGTACCCCCACCTCGCTGACGCCCAGCGTACCACTCACGAAGCTGCTGGGGGGACGGGGTCTCACGAGTGCGCTGCTGCTGCTGGCGCTGACCACCACCTAAGCCGCCCCGCTGCGCAGAGCCACCCCGACTAGCTCCACCTCCTCCGCCGCCACCTCCGCCACCGCCGCCACCGCCTCCTCCTCCGCTCCCACCGCCACCGCCGCCGCCACTTGTGAACTCCTGCTCATTGTGCTGATTACACCCCACTTTGGCTATGGGGGTGTGTCAGAATATTATGCTCTAGCCTGTAGTGGGGTGCTCTATAGCGAGTACAACCCTTCTAGGGTTTGCTATTTGTATCCTCATTCTTGCTAGTGCAACTCCTCCTCTTTGCCTAAACTGTTTCTTGCCTAGCTAGGGCTTTCCTAGCTATGGCGCCTTCTTCTACTGCTTTTCACAGTGCGGAGCCTCTGTCGCGCCGCGATCGAAGCCGCAATTGGCTCGAAACGAGCGCGCAGACCTGCGCACCACGCGTCCCACGTGCGATACTGGGGCACCTCCACGAAATACGACGGCGCCCAGGGTCCAGTTTGTCCTTCCCGTGTCGGTAGAGTCGCGTAGTCCACCGGCTTCGTGACGATGACACGCCACCAGTCCATGGCGGGTCCTCGCAGCAAGGACACGGCGTATCGAATCTTCGCCGTATCCTCCGAGACGTAGTTCGCGTCGAAGAAAACGTTCAACGTGAAGAGCCACGCCTGAACGGTAGGACTGTGAAGAAATGAGGAATGTGAAGAAAGGAGGGGTTTCACTAGCAGTAGTTGGGATACATATAGCAAACCCTAACAAGGTTGTACTCGCTATAGAGCACCCCACTACAGGCTAGATAATAACATTCTGACACACCCCCATAGCCAAAGTGGGGTGTAATCAGCACAATGAGCAGGAGTTCACAATAATATGCAAAGCTAGAGGTAATCACAGCGGGCAAGTGAGGAGGAGGAGGAACTGTGGAAGGAGAGAAGATGGGAGGCAACGACTGAAGCTGCAGAGGCACGAGCACAGGAGCGGCTGACTCAGTGGCTACCGAAGCAAGAGCGACGGACTACTGGAGTGACTGGCTCCGCGGCTAAGACGAGCGGCAGGAGCAACGGACCCACTGGCGACTGGTGCAACAGGCTCACTTGCTACCGAAGCAAGGGCGACGGACTACAGGCGCTGCAGGCGACACGACAGCTACCTCCACACAACCTCCTCCAACTGACCCACACCCTTGACACACACCCTATCTGCTTCACCCCTAACTCCACTCCCATGTCACCCCCTCGTCCCACTCCGACGGCTCCAACACAACACATCCACCCCCCTCAGCGGCAGCTGCAGCACTGGGAGACGGAGGAGGAGGAGGAGCAGGGGACGGCGCACAGAAACTGCACCCCCATACCCCCCACCCCCAAACCCTAATTCAGGAGAACGGGCAGCAGCAGGGGTGGGGCGCCGTCAGAAGCACGGGGGACAGCGGGCAGCTCAGGGGCAGAGAAGAACGGGCCGCCCACGGGCCTGGGACAGCCAGACAAACCGCGTGCAGGCGGCCCGAGCCGCGCGCGGGCCTGGCGCAGCCCGTACGGGCCGCGCTCGGGGCTAGCGCAGCCCGCGCTGGCCGGGACGGGCGACCGGGGACGACGGGCTGGTCCCCGTCGCCCGTCGAAGCGCCCCCCGGGGGCGACGCGCGGACCAACGGGGCAGAAAGCCGCCGCGCGCCTCGGGGCGCACGGCGGGCAGAGAACCGCCGCACGCCCCGGGGCGCACGGCGGGCAGAAAACCGCCGCGCGCCTCGGGGCGCACGGCGGGCAGAAAACCGCCGCACGCTCCGAGCGCGCGGCGGGAAGAAAAATCCGTCGCACGCCACGGGGCGTGCAACACACAGAGTAGCAGTGGCAGCGGAAGCAGTGAGGTGGTGGGCCCATACACAGGAACGACCCAGGAGGGTCGACCTGCTCTGATAGCATGTGAAGAAATGAGGAATGTGAAGAAAGGAGGGGTTTCACTAGCAGTAGTTGGGATACATATAGCAAACCCTAACAGGGTTGTACTCGCTATAGAGCACCCCACTACAGGCTAGATAATAACATTCTGACACACCCCCATAGCCAAAGTGGGGTGTAATCAGCACAATGAGCAGGAGTTCACAATAATATGCAAAGCTAGAGGTAATCACAGCGGGCAAGTGAGGAGGAGGAGGAACTGTGGAAGGAGAGAAGATGGGAGGCAACGACTGAAGCTGCAGAGGCACGAGCACAGGAGCGGCTGACTCAGTGGCTACCGAAGCAAGAGCGACGGACTACTGGAGTGACTGGCTCCGCGGCTAAGACGAGCGGCAGGAGCAACGGACCCACTGGCGACTGGTGCAACAGGCTCACTTGCTACCGAAGCAAGGGCGACGGACTACAGGCGCTGCAGGCGACACGACAGCTACCTCCACACAACCTCCTCCAACTGACCCACACCCTTGACACACACCCTATCTGCTTCACCCCTAACTCCACTCCCATGTCACCCCCTCGTCCCACTCCGACGGCTCCAACACAACACATCCACCCCCCTCAGCGGCAGCTGCAGCACTGGGAGACGGAGGAGGAGGAGGAGCAGGGGACGGCGCACAGAAACTGCACCCCCATACCCCCCACCCCCAAACCCTAATTCAGGAGAACGGGCAGCAGCAGGGGTGGGGCGCCGTCAGAAGCACGGGGGACAGCGGGCAGCTCAGGGGCAGAGAAGAACGGGCCGCCCACGGGCCTGGGACAGCCAGACGAACCGCGTGCAGGCGGCCCGAGCCGCGCGCGGGCCTGGCGCAGCCCGTACGGGCCGCGCTCGGGGCTAGCGCAGCCCGCGCTGGCCGGGACGGGCGACCGGGGACGACGGGCTGGTCCCCGTCGCCCGTCGAAGCGCCCCCCGGGGGCGACGCGCGGACCGACGGGGCAGAAAGCCGCCGCGCGCCTCGGGGCGCACGGCGGGCAGAGAACCGCCGCACGCCCCGGGGCGCACGGCGGGCAGAAAACCGCCGCGCGCCTCGGGGCGCACGGCGGGCAGAAAACCGCCGCACGCTCCGAGCGCGCGGCGGGAAGAAAAATCCGTCGCACGCCACGGGGCGTGCAACACACAGAGTAGCAGTGGCAGCGGAAGCAGTGAGGTGGTGGGCCCATACACAGGAACGACCCAGGAGGGTCGACCTGCTCTGATAGCATGTGAAGAAATGAGGAATGTGAAGAAAGGAGGGGTTCCACTAGCAGTAGTTGGGATACATATAGCAAACCCTAACAGGGTTGTACTCGCTATAGAGCACCCCACTACAGGCTAGATAATAACATTCTGACAAGGACCACCCCGCTGACTTGGATCGAAACATGGCGGACGCTGCGGCTTCAGCGGCATCGGCGACGGTAGGGTCGATTCGCCGGCCGGCACTGAAATGGTGACTCGAGGCTGATTCCTGGCCGCATTCGTCGCGTCGGGGTGTGTCGTGCCGTGGTCGTCGTCTCCGTCATGGCGGACGACGCCATCACTTGCGGCGCTCGCGGGTTGCCCCACACTTCCGTGTTGCGATGTCTGTGGTGCGGGCTGAATCGGAGTGCCAGGTGCTTGGGATTGTGCTTGTGCGAGGTCATTGTGCAGGGACGTGCGTTCTGCCGTCAGCGCCGCGATTTCTTCGGAGCTTTCGCAGATTTGCCGCAGCAGTTCGTTCAAGTGCTCCTGCGTAAGAGTCGCGACATCGATATGCTCAGCCATTACGAGGAACGTCGGCTCGGCGTAGTCGTAGCTGCACGCGTTTACGAGAGAACGCGAGGACAGCAGCTCCTAGGTGCTAATGTGCGTGAGTCCCTTCGAGTGAAAAAATCAAAAGTTGATTTCCTGGGGTGTGGAGATGCGCGGTCCGAAAAGAAAGAGGCTCTGAATACCAAGTGTTACGGGTGCAATGACTCGAAGTAGCGAGCGTTGCACTAAGGTGTCAAACGAGTACAAAATGTGAGCGAAGGCATGAGCGAACATTTATATACGAAACATGCAAATGGTAACGCGGTGCGTACGAGCTAGCTAGTGCTATGCTGGAGGCGAGGCTCGGGTTAGTCCCGAAGCGTAGGCCGATACGGCCAGGCCAGCAGTGCGAGGTTTGGTGAAACAGTGCGCGCGAAGTCGGCGAAGCCCCGTTAGCAGTAACGGGCGAACAACGGCTGCTGCTGTACGCGATGTTGCAGGGCGCGCTAAGGAATATCGAGAAAATTCCTTACAGCCAGTTATGCAGTGGTGGTATTGATACAGTACCGGTAAGATATTTTTTATGCAGTGTGTGTAGTACAAGGTTCCATGTTAGACATCGTGTAATGTTTTGGTGTAGATTATTCGTAACTCCGCAATTCAACTCCCGCCAACACACAGCTGTTTGTCGCACCCACGCGCCAAACTGTCTACGAGGGCCGAGGCGCGAATTATTCCCCCCTCCCCGAGCCTGACTGGCAGGGCGGAAATCGGCAGGCCTGTCGCACCGGCCTATCACTACGCGGCGCTTGGACGCAACCGCACCGGGTTTGTCGGGTTTATGTAGCTGTCAAAATGCGGTGGGCTGTAAGCTCGGGATTCGCGTGTCAAACGTCTTTGTTTCGCTTGTTAGGGAAAGGAGTCTCGTAACTTGGAGAATCCTGAACGCCAATCGCGTGCTTTGGCGAACGGTGAGTGACTAGGTGCGCGGTCTGTATTTCAAAAACCGGGCCGAAGTAGTCCAGTGATATAGGTTTCCAGACTCCAAACCTCTTCCCTGGTTACCTTCCGAAGCATCCAGCGTAACCTGGCTGATTCGTCGGTGATTGATGTACGGGCGTGAGCTTGCGACGCGGGCCTATTCAACCGCGTGGTCCTTCATCACATCTCGCATCATTTCCTCCTCCTAGCACCTCCATCTCTCCCCATCTTCTCCCTAGCAGGGGGATTCATTCGGTCACTCTTCGTCTTTACCCCTAACACAAAACCGTCAACCAGCGCCTCTTCTGTAGCGCCCTGCTACCCTATCCACATAACTACCCACTAGTTTGCTGCGACAATCACTTTTTCAAAACGCCAGCCATCTCTCCGACGCATAGATCCGTTCACTCTTTAACTCGATCTTTTAACCGCCTCCCGCCCCAGTTCAGCTTCACTCGAGCCTCTGTAGTTGCTGCAGCTCCCGCATTAACTCCTCACTTCAACAGCTACCACCGCCGTCACCATGTCGACGACGCCGAGCAGCACCCAGCCCGCGCAACAGAGCTTGCTGGCGAAGAAGTTGGTCATGGGGGGCAGTGTGGTGCTATGGATCGTTTTAAGCTTCTCCGTTATCATCTTCAACAAGTACATCCTCGACCGGCGACTGCTGAACTGGCCGTTCCCCATCAGGTGAGAACTTGGAATCCTTACACGAAGTTACGACCTGCCTCGTGGAAAGAATACAGAGGGTATGAGACAATTGGGCGCACAAGAACTCGCTGGGCGGGATTTCGCGTTGCTCGGTTGTTACAACAGTCCTCATATTTGCCTATTCGTAAATAGCCACGGCTCTAATCTAGAACTAGCGATGACGTTGGGCAGCGCGAAATGCGAATGTCAGAGGGAGAGTAATTGAGGTTTGTAAATAACCAGGGCCAAATGTAGCCCGCTTACCGCGTTCTTGTTTTCCGTAGCTTCCCAATCTTTCCCTGCTTTCCGTCATCGTGACCTTGCCACCTATATAGCACCATTCATGACCTACCATGCCGCATCCCTTGCCCTCATCATCAACGCCTCTGACTTAACCCCCGATGTCACCTGTCATGCCTCGTTACGCGCAGCCTCACGATGATCCACATGGCCTTCTGCTCCTCGCTCGCCTTCCTGCTCGTCAACGTCTTCCGCGTCGTGCAGCCGCTGCCCGGCGGGCTCAAGCCCGACACCTACTTCACGTGCGTCGTGCCCATCGGCGCGCTTTACGCGCTGAGCCTCTGGTTCTCCAACTCCGCCTACATCTACCTCTCCGTATCCTTCATCCAGATGCTCAAGGCGCTCATGCCCGTCGCCGTTTACCTCCTCGGCGTCGCTTTCCGGAAGGACGCTTTCCGCGGCGCCACCTTCGCCAACATGATGCTCATCTCGTTCGGCGTCGCCATCAGCGCATGGAGCGAGGCCAATTTCAACGCCACGGGAGTGATGCTGCAGCTGACGGCCGTGGTGTTCGAGGCGACGCGCCTGGTGCTCATCCAGATCCTGCTCACGTCCAAGGGCATCTCGCTCAACCCCATCACCAGCCTCTACTACATCTCGCCCGTCTGCCTCCTCTTCCTCTCCTTGCCCTGGTTCCTCGTCGAATTTCCCAAGCTCGTCCCGGTCATGGCTGCCGGCGCGCACCCGAGCGTGCTCGTGTTCGGCGTCAACTGCTTGTGTGCGTTCGCGCTGAACCTCTCAGTGTTCCTGCTGATCGGCAAGACGTCGGCGCTGACGATGAACGTGGCGGGGATCATCAAGGACTGGCTGCTCATCGCCTTCTCCTGGTCTGTCATTGCCGATAAAATCACCACCTTCAACCTGCTCGGCTACCTGCTCGCGTTCGCGGGCGTGTGCTGGTACAACCACGTCAAGATGCAGGTATGTCGCTGGAAGAAATCAGGACAACACCTTTGCCATATTCATGTCTTTCTGTCTCTCTCCCTTTTCTGTATACATGTACCTAGAACATGGTTTTCGTGCTTGCTGCCCACTTGTCCCTCATCCTTCCTTGTTCCTCCATCCTCCGTGTTTCCCCCGTTGCTCTCATTCTTACAGGAGATGAACGCCAAGGAAGCAGCCAAGAAGCAGGCGCAACAAACGGACGAGGAGGCGGGACTGCTGGAGGCCTCAAGAGAAGCTCAAAAGTAGGAGAGGCTCGCGGAGAAGGCTGTGCTTGTAGCTGCGGCACTGGCAAGCCCTCGGTGTCACTGCCTCAATGCTACACCACCCTGTAGCACGCAGAAAGTTCTAGGTGAAATCTCTGACATAGGTGCTCTATCTAAAAGGACCACTGGTTATTTATTAGGTATGATTACTAGAGAACTGTTTGATGCTACTTCCACTGCCTTCCATTACCCCCACATATTACTTAGAAACAACAGAAACGCAACCAGTTTTAGTGTTGGTCCATGACCACGAACGCAGAATGCTGATTACTATACAGGAATGTACATTCTAACAGCAACAGCTGGTAACACAACAGCGCCCTACCAAGCCACACTCACCCTTACATAATCAAAATTGTCAAATGTTTATATATTCTATATATTGTTAGATAGGCTACTGTGAGTTGCCCTCTAAAGGGTACAACACTTTAGGTCGACATTTGTATCTCCTTGTCCCTCCTTACTCAAACATTACTCTCGACACTTGTCTCCTAGCCTATCTTAAGATGGTATTAGAGTAGGTTTTTTACTCCCTCCCACGCTTCCGCTCCCTCCCTTAGCCGGTCCCGAGGCGCCCGTCCCTTAGGCCCCGTTTCGTCGCGGGTAGGACGGCCCCCGCGGGCCTCGTTTTTCGTCGCGTTTACAGGGCCCCACTGGCCCCTCGTTTCGTCGCGCTCCAGAAGGGACTCTCCCCCCCCCCCCCCCCGCGGGCCCGCGTAGTCGTTCTTAGCCCGCAGCAGCGCGCGCGTTAGCCAGCGGCAGCCGCGCACGCCACTGCAGCACGCGCATTGCAGCAGCAGCGCGTGCTTTGCTGCAGCAGCACGGCTAGGCAGCAGCGCGTGCATTGCAGCAGCAGCACGGCTAGGCAGCAGCGCGTGCATTGCAGCAGCAGCACGGCTAGGCAGCAACGTGTGCATTGCAGCAGCAGCACGGCTAGGCAGCAGCGCGTGCTCCTGCAGCAGCAGCACGGCTAGGCAGAAGCTAGCCGCCAGCAGCAGCTAGCCACCGGAACCTAGCCGCCAGCAGCTGGCGCCAGCTAGCCCCTCCCACCCGCCCACAGCCCCTTTCAACCGCTCACAGCCCCTTCCAACCGCTCACAGCCCCTTCCAACCGCTCACAGCCCCTTCCAACCGCTCAGAGCCCCTTTCAAACGCTCACATCCCCTTATCACGCGCGCACACCACCCAGGACCACCCGACCTCCGTTGGTTCGACACTCGCGTCACTCATACTCACAGTGTTTCGCACCGTCGCGGCTGGAGGCCGCTCCGCTTAGCTGTTTAGGCTAGTCCTGACGTTCGTTGTTAGCTAGGTCTCTCCTCGCTCCGCCAGCCCCTCGAACGACCCTCTGGCTCCTCGATCGGCTCGTCAGCCCTGCCTCCTCCAGCCGTGTGCTCCTAGGTCAGCTAACTCCCAGCTCCGTTCGTTACTAGACTGGCGTTCCTAGCTCAGTTTTCCTCCGTGCTCCAGCAGTACCTCGCCTAGTCCCACCTGGCGCTCCTCGCTCCTAGCTCCGTTTGCTCCGTGCTCCAGCTGTTCCTAGCCTAGCGTCCAATATGGACTCCTCCCGCCGCCTTCGTTTCGATGCAGAGGGGCGCCCGATAGAGTTCGGCACCTGGCTCCGCCAGACTCAGCGCTATCTCACCAGTCAGCGCCAGGACGGCGCCACCCTGTACGCCCACGCGTCCGGCGCCCTCCAGGCACCACCGCGTCCCGAGCCCCTCCCTGCCGTGCCCCCCCCGACTCCGGAGGCACAGGCGGACTACGCTCGTCTCGTCTTGGCGCGGGACGTTTGGGACTCCCGTGACGCTGCGGCTGCACTCGCGCTGACCGAGCTCCTTCCACCGACTGAGGCCGCTCACTTCGACCTGGTAGAGACTGCGAAGGAGGTGTATGATGCTATTTCTGCACGCTATTCCACCCCTTCCTCTGCCTCCCTCAGCCGCATCCTCATGCCGTTCGTGTTTCCCGACCTCGGCTCTTTTGCGACTGTCTCTGACCTAGCCACACACTTGCGCTCCCTTGTCGCTAGCTACCGAGCAGCTTGCACTGAGGCTCAGCTTCTTGTTGCTCCTCCTCCTATTTGGCTCACAGTCCACTGGGTAGTCACTCGTCTCCCTGACCGCCTCTCCACTGCCCGTGACGCACTTCTCCAGCATCACCCCAGTGAGCTTACGATTGATCTTCTCGAGACCACTCTCGGGAAGATCGAGAGTAACCTCCTCTCTGTTGCCTCAGCCACTGACGCAGTTGCCCCTCGTTTGTTTGAGGGGTGTGCTGTCCCCCAGCTTCCTACCTTCACTGCTACACGTGCCTCTGCTGCTGTGTCGGTTTCTGAGGACACTGCAGCTGTTTCTGCCGCTGACAGGCAGAAACGGGGCAAGGGGGGCAAGAAAGGGGGGAAGGGGGGTGGCGGCGGTGGAGGAGGTGGCGGTGGTGGAGGCGGCCCTGGGGGCGGCAGTGGTGGCGGTGTTGTTCCAGGCGGAGGGAGCTCTGGAGGAGGTGCTGACCCACCTGCTGGAGGAGGTTCGACCAGCGGTGGTGCGGGGCCCCAGCAGCAGCAGCCACAGCAGCAGCAGCCACAGCAGAGACAGCAGCTGCACCAGGGACAGCAGCAGTGGCAGGCACCACAGCAGTTTCAGACGTGGGGACCCCCACTGCAGTGGGGTCCGCAGCAGCACTGGGGCCCTCCGCCACAGTGGGGACCTGGAGGACCCGGGAGCACTGGCCGCAGCAGCAGCACTACGAGCTGGGCCCCTCGCCCCCCGCGGCGCGACACCGGCCCCTGCGACCACTGGTGCGTCACCGGACCTGGCAGTCCCTGTGTCTGCGGCCGCGACGACCACTCTGCAGCGCGGTGCTTCCGCCGCCTCGACGACCTCTACCGTGCACGCTGGGGTCCTGAGGCGACCACCCCGCGCTGGGCTCGCCTGCTAGCCCGTAAGATTCCTGTATTTGAACTGTCTATGGACGATGCTCGTCAGTATGCTTTGTATGCTGATGTTGACTATAGTGCTGATGGATTTGTGTGCTCGCGTGTTCGTAGTCTAGGATGCTTGCCTCCTGTTAGTGTAGACCTGTGCCTCTCTAGTCTAGGTGCTTGTGTTTCTGCTCTAGGTGCTTGTGTAGCCTCCGGACCTGACACGCCTCCGGCTGAGGCGTCTCTGTCGTTCACGCTGGACTCTGGCGCGTCGCAGTGTTTCTTCCGCGACCACACGACCCTCACACCACTTCTTGCTCCGGTTCCGGTAGCTTTGGCTGATCCTTCTTCAGGACCAGCCGTTGCGCGCAGCTCCACCACCCTCCCGTGCCCTGTGGTCCCCTCTGGTGTCTTGCGCGGCCTCCACATCCCCTCGTTCACTCGGAACTTGGTGGGTGTTGGATACCTCCAGGACAGGGGGATCACCGTTACCTTTGTGGGGGGGGGGCGGACTGCAGTCTGTACTGACGCTACCACAGGTGCTGTTCTGGCCACGTTCACCAGGGAGCCCCGCTCCGGTCTCTACGTTCTCCACACCGAGCGCTCCCCGGTCGCGTCCTCCCCTCAGGTTGTTGCGTCCCCTCCGGCTCAGGTCCCCAGTCCAGTTGCTGTGTCTAGCCAGGTAGTCGTGTCCAGTCCGGTCGCTGTGTCCAGTCCAGTCGCTGCGTCTTGCTCCTGTCGCTCTCTCGCCCACCGCACCGTCCTGTGGCACCACCGTCTTGGCCACCCGTCGATCCCTCGCCTTCGTGGCATGCTCAGTCAGGGACTAGTCACAGGTCTCCCACGCACCTTCCCGTCGCTCCCTCTCTCGCTTGCCCCTCCTTGCTCTCCGTGCGTCGCCGGTCGCTTACGCGCCACTCCCCACTCCTCCTCCCTTCGTCCGGCCACCGCTCCCTTCGAGACTCTCCACTTGGACGTCTGGGGCCCTGCCCCGACGCAGGGGTCTGGGAGGGAGCGTTACTTTCTGGTGGTCGTCGACGACTTCTCCAGGTACACCACAGTGTTCCCTCTTGCGAAGAAGTCCGAGGTGACTGCTACGCTGATCAGGTGGCTTCTAGCCACTGAGGGCACTCGTGGTCGTCGAGTCAGTTGTCTTCACTCCGACCGTGGGGGCGAGTTTCGCTCCGGCATTCTCGGCGGATTCTGCGGCGAACAGGGCATCACCCAGTCCTGGACGCTGCCAGAGTCCCCACAGCAGAATGGGGTTGCTGAGCGCCGCATAGGCTTGGTCATGGACATCGCCCGCACGTCCATGATTCATGCCCGTGCGCCCCATTTTCTGTGGCCCCACGCGGTTCGCTACGCCGCACACCAGCTGAACCTCCAGCCGCGTGTCTCGCGGCCCGAGGCTTCACCGACCAGTCTTTGGACTGGATCCCCTGGTGTTGGGTCGGCCTTTCGAGTCTGGGGCTGCCTTGCACTTGTTCGCGACACCTCCGCGGACAAGCTCTCGGCACGCGCCGTCCCATGTGTCTTCCTTGGTTTCCCAGTGGACTCTGCTGACTGGTCCTTTTACCACCCTCCCCTCCACCAGTTCCTAGACTCCCGTGACGTCCGGTTTGACGAGTCCGTGTCCTACTACACCCGGTACCCCTGTCGAGGTCTCCCGGTACCCCCTCCCCCTCTCTTCCTCGCACCCTCTCCTCCTCCTGCTCCCGCTCCTCCGGTACCCCCGCCCCCCCCAGGTCCTGCCCCGTCTGGTGTGTCCCACGCTACCCCTCTACCCTCGGTCGCACGTCAGGTAGCGTCTCCCTCCCCGCAGTCCTCCTCACAGTCCCCTCAGCAGCCTTCGGCACTTCCGCGACAGGTTACTTTGGACTCGGTTGGTGTTGGAGCTGGAGGTGCAGCCGCTGGCGGTGCTCGGTCTGGGGGTGCTCGGTCGCGGGGTACTGGAACTGGAGGTGCTGGTGCACGTGACGCTAGCTCTGGGGGTGCTGGAGCTGGAGGTGCTGGCGCAGGTGGCGCTAGCTCTGGGGGTGCTGGAGCAGGAGGTGCCGGCACTGGAGGTGCTGGTTCTGGGGGTGCTGGAGTTGGGGGTGCTGGCACTGGCGGTGCTAGTTCTGGGGGTGCTGGAGTTGGAGGTCCTGGCACTGGCGGTGCTGGTTCTGGGGGTGCTGAGTCTGAGGGGACTGACGCTGGAGACCCTGGTTCTGCGGAGTCCACTCCGCCTCCCCACCGCCACGACACGCGTCTCCAGGCTGCCCGTCGGCGTGAGCGTGAGGAGCAGGAGCGGTTGGAGAGGGAGCGGCAGGAGCTGCGGGTGCTGGACCTTCTGGAGCAGCAGCGGCAGCAGCAGCAGCAGCAGCAGCAGCAGCAGCCGCAGCCGCCGCCGCAGCCGCAGCCGCAGCAGCAGCGGCCGCAGCCGCCACCGCAGCTTCCTCTGGAGCGGCGGTTGTTCCCACCTGTGAGTGGCCTGCGGGCCCTTGGCCTTTCCTCCTCTCCTCCTGTCCGCTCCCAGTCTCCTCCTGTGTTTGTTCCTCCGTTGCCTCCTCCTGACGACCGTCCGGCGGTCTGGTCTTCTCCTCCTCCCTCTGTCCGTCGCGACCTGATCACTCGTTGTCCTCCGCGTGCTCGTCACTCGTCCCCTGTTACTGACCTCCACACTGCCCTCCTTTGTTCGTCTCGTCGTCGTTCTCCTTCTCCTGTGTCCGTTCTCCCGTCTCCTCCTCCGTCCTCCCTACCAGCCCTCCCCACTCCTATCTCTGACTACTACCGCGTTGTTCGTCCTGTTGCCGCACGTGTCCTCGCCACTCTTGTCACCGACTCTCGTTTCCCTCCGTCGTCTGCCTCGGCTCTTACTGCCGCTGTCGCTGAGTTTGCTGCCGCCAGCCACCTTGACTACGCCACCCGTGTGGTGCCAGCTCCTCCCTACCGTCCTCTGTCCGTCGGGGGTGGGTTTGCCCTTGGCTGTGACGTCCTAGAGGACAGAGAGTCTGAGCTGGAGTACTGGGCAGCCGCTTCTCCCTCTGTGTGTGCCATGCTGCTCTCCCCTGAGGGAGACCCCGACGCCCTTGACATACCGACTCCTCGCACTTACCGCGAGGCAGTGTCAGGGGCGTGGGCCTCTCAGTGGAAAGCGGCTATGGACTCAGAGTTGGCGTCTTGGAGATCCACAGGCACCTACGTCGACGCAGTTCCCCCTCTCAGGGCGAACGTAGTCGATGGCATGTGGCTCTTCAAGGTGAAGCGGCCGCCTGGAGCACCGCCGGTGTTCAAGGCGCGCTACGTGGCTAGGGGCTTCAGTCAGCGTGAGGGAGTTGACTTCTTCCAGACCTTCGCCCCGACCCCGAAGATGACTACTCTTCGGGTGTTACTCCACATAGCAGCGCAGCGAGACTACGAGCTGCACTCCCTCGACTTCTCCACTGCGTTCCTCCAGGGCCGACTACACGAGGAGATCTCGCTGCGCCGTCCTCCTGGCTTCACTGACACCTTCCCACCTGGGACCCAGTGGAGCCTGAGGCGACCAGTCTACGGTCTCCGCCAGTCGCCCCGTGAGTGGCACGACACTCTTCGCTCCACGCTTCGTGACCTTGGGTTCAGCCCGTCCTCCGCCGACCCGTCGCTGTTTGTTCGAGCGGGTTCTACTCCTTTCTTTATCCTTGTCTATGTCGACGACTTGGTGTTTGCTACAGCAGACAGGGCAGCCCTGGCTCAGGTGAAGTCCGAACTGCAGAAGAGACACAAGTGCACTGACCTGGGTGAGCTGCAGCGCTACCTTGGCCTGCAGATCACCCGGGACAGAGCCGCTCGCACCATCACACTGACGCAGTCACACATGGTGCAGCAGATCCTTCGGCGGTTCGACTTCCAGTTCTCCACCACACAGCCCACTCCTCTTGCTGTTGACCACAGACTCACGGGCCCCTTTCCTGACGAGCCCTTTGAGTCCAGTGGACCCTACGCAGAGCTGGTGGGCTGCGTCATGTACCTGATGACTTGTACTCGACCGGACCTCGCCTTTCCACTCAGCATCCTTTCTCGCTTTGTTGCGACTGGGAGACACCGCCCTGTCCACTGGACAGCTGCTGTGAGGGTGGCGAAGTACCTGGCGACTACATCAGGCATGGGGCTTGTGCTTGGAGGGACTCAGCCAGTGGCGTTGACTGGTCACTGCGACTCTTCCTACGCTGACGACGTGGAGACTCAGCGTTCGACTCAGGGTTACTGCTTCAGTCTGGGAGCTGGTGCTGTGTCGTGGAGGTCTACACGGTCGTCGTCTGTGGCTACTTCCAGTGCAGAGGCAGAGATCTACGCTGGTGCCATGGCGGCACAGGAGCTTCGCTGGTTGACCTTCTTGCTCGCCGACCTTGGTGAGCGGCCTCGCTCTGCACCGACCTTGTACGCTGACAACAAGGCCATGATCCTCCTGTGTCGAGAGCCTCGACTGGAGAGCAGAGTGAAGCATATTGACGTGAGGTACTTCCTCCTGCGAGAGTTGCAGCGACGCGGTCAGGCACGTTTGGACTTTGTGGCCTCACAGGCCAACACTGCCGACGTCTTCACCAAGGCCTTGGCGCCTGGTGACCACCACAGGTTCTGTGTGCAGTTGGGGCTTGTTGAGGTAGGCCCTCGGTTGCTGTAGACTTGCTGTTTGCTCTACTTGTTGTGCTTCTATATATACTAGTAAACTCTTGAACTGGCCTTGTGGCCACTTGCTTGTGCTCGGAGTGTGTGGTGACTCTGAGCGCCACCCTGAGCTTTGTTTTTTATGCTTGTTCTTGACTGGTCTTGTGACCCCTTGTTTCCGTTGGTTGTTTTGATGCCCCTCACTTAGCCTATGGGGGTGTGTCAAATGTTTATATATTCTATATATTGTTAGATAGGCTACTGTGAGTTGCCCTCTAAAGGGTACAACACTTTAGGTCGACATTTGTATCTCCTTGTCCCTCCTTACTCAAACATTACTCTCGACACTTGTCTCCTAGCGTATCTTAAGAAAAATCCCTGTTTCTACTCGGATGAGAATAACGTGGAGGGGACTGTCAGTCTTGGACTGTCGGTCTTGGATTGTTGATCTCCCTGCTCGTGTCGTCCCTTGTCTCACCTCCCTTTACTTCGGCTCCCCCAGATCGGACCCCTTCACGTCGGCTCCTTTTGCTGCGCCCTTCATCATGCTGGGATCTTCCCTCATATCGCCTCCCCCTCACATTGCCTCCCCACACAATGCAGAGCAGACCCGCCTATCGCTACTAACCTCACGTCACGTCACCTCACCTCCCTCTCCAAAGAAAGAAAGGACCCGTTCCTTCACCTAACCCATTCTGTCGCCTGGCGAGCTCACACCGTACTGGTGAGGCGACTGTATGAGCCTTTGCCACACCTATCATTTCCTGCAAAATGGATTTATGCTAAGTACAACATACTGTACATGTACAATATGGTACTACCATGTATACATTGGCCCCTTACAGAATTCGCGCTAGACATGCTGTGTGGAGCATGCATTGTGCTGACAAGGGGGCGGAAATTCGTAATTCCCGCTGTCTTTGTTCCGCCGCTCGCCACAACACGAACCAATCCCTGTGGAGGACCTGTTCCGCAGCGCGCGCTGACGGGGACATTGCTCGGACATCGCCTACACAAGTCTCCCCCGCCCAATCCAACCAGCCACTCCGCTTCCCGTTTGAGGCAAATTCTGCCAGCCCCAGGCGCGCGCAGCGCGCAGCGTTGTTCTGTCACCCCCCCAACCGACACACATTTCCGCCGCCAATCCATTCCCTAGACATCCCATCGTCCCACCAGCAACCACTGCAACCTTGCTGCCTCCCCTCCCAACCTTGGGCCTTGCCCCTCACCACCACCAGCATCGCCTCGCCCCAGCATTATGCCTGGCACCTATGTTGCTAGAGCCACGCATACCTCCCGTTTTGTTCGCCTATTATTATATAAACGCATCCGCATGTGGATGATAATTCCATCTTCCGAGTTCCGATGACCGATATGCAAGCCGAGACTACGAATCGCCGATTTCTCCTACCAGTTTTTTGGGGCAAGGCGGACTGATCGCAGTTCAGCTTATCGCCACTGTTCTACTCCTGCTTCCGTTCCCAACGTAAGTTTCGAAACTCCGCTCTCATGTCGTTACATTCAGCGGTCATTCAGATTTGACTAAAGGTGTGCCGTGTTCCAATTTCAGGATACACTGATGTCTGACAAAGCTCAACTCGCTGCAACCTCGTCGACCAACGCTCTCTGGCGTCTCCAAGCAAGAGGTTCAACAACCAAGGCCTTCAGCGCTCAAGATGCTCAACACCGACGCATACCAAGGCGCAACAAACGAGACTTCGTGGCCAGATAAGTTCCTGACCAGTTCCCGCGCTTCACTCCCATGATGTTTCGCGCCTTTCATTCCCGCTCCCTCATGCATCTCAAGCTCGCTGCCAGCGAACCACGCTTCACATGAGCCGTTTCCCTGGTTAAGGTTAAGGTTAGGAGGTCAGGTCCCCTCAGGTGTTCAGGTATGGTACATGGCTCTTGTGTTAGCTGTGGTAAGCTATCATGCATGCATGCTACTTCATGCTCATACCAGCCATCATGCACGTGTATGTTTTGTTCCCTTGGATGCTCCACTGCAGCTTGTACTCACTCTCCCCTATCTTTTCCTCCTTGACTGGCAGATGCTCTTCTGAAGGCTCCACAACCAACACCCTCTGGCGTCTCCACTCAAGAAGTTCAACAACCAAGGCCTTCAGCGCTCAACATGTTCAACATCCAAGTCCTTCAACGCTCAAGATGTTCAACATTAAAGACCTCAACGCTTAAGAAGTTCAATACCCAAGACCTTCAACGCTCAAGATGTTTACTACCTACACATACCAAGGCCCAAGAAACGATGCTTCATACCAGATAAGTCGTCTCCTATTCCCGGCTTTTTTTTACCCAGTTTTCGCACTTCAATGTTATTCGTGCTTTTCATCACTGCATACCATTCCCGCTCCCTCATGCATCTCAAGCTCGCTGCCAGCGAACCACGCTTCACATGAGCCGTTTCCCTGGTTAAGGTTAAGGTTAGGAGGTCAGGTCCCCTCAGGTGTTCAGGTATGGTACATGGCTCTTGTGTTCGCTGTGGTAAGCTATCATGCATGCATGCTATTTCATGCTCATACCAGCCATCATGCACATGTATGTTTTGTTCCCTTGGATGCTCCACTGCAGCTTGTACTCACTCTCTCCTATCTTTTCCTCCGTGACTGGCAGATGCTCTTCTGAAGGCTCCACAACCAACACCCTCTGGCGTCTCCACTCAAGAAGTTCAACAAATAAGCCCTTCAGCGCTCAGCATGTTCAACATCCAAGTCCTTCAACGCTCAAGACGTTCAACATTAAAGGCCTCAACGCTTAAGAAGAATACCCAAGACCTTCAATGCTCAAGATGTTTACTACTTACACATACCAAGGCCCAAGAAACGATGCTTCATACCAGATAAGTCGACTCCTATTCCCGGCTTTTTTTGACCCAGTTTTCGCACTTCAATGTTATTCGTGCTTTTCATCACTGCATACCATTCCCGCTCCCTCATGCATCTCAAGCTCGCTGCCAGCGAACCACGCTTCACATGAGCCGTTTCCCTGGTTAAGGTTAAGGTTAGGAGGTCAGGTCCCCTCAGGTGTTCAGGTATGGTACATGGCTCTTGTGTTCGCTGTGGTAAGCTATCATGCATGCATGCTATTTCATGCTCATACCAGCCATCATGCACATGTATGTTTTGTTCCCTTGGATGCTCCACTGCAGCTTGTACTCACTCTCTCCTATCTTTTCCTCCGTGACTGGCAGATGCTCTTCTGAAGGCTCCACAACCAACACCCTCTGGCGTCTCCACTCAAGAAGTTCAACAAATAAGCCCTTCAGCGCTCAACATGTTCAACATCCAAGTCCTTCAACGCTCAAGACGTTCAACATTAAAGGCCTCAACGCTTAAGAAGAATACCCAAGACCTTCAATGCTCAAGATGTTTACTACCTACACATACCAAGGCCCAAGAAACGATGCTTCATACCAGATAAGTCGACTCCTATTCCCGGCTTTTTTTGACCCAGTTTTCGCACTTCAATGTTATTCGTGCTTTTCATCACTGCATACCATTCCCGCTCCCTCATGCATCTCAAGCTCGCTGCCAGCGAACCACGCTTCACATGAGCCGTTTCCCTGGTTAAGGTTAAGGTTAGGAGGTCAGGTCCCCTCAGGTGTTCAGGTATGGTACATGGCTCTTGTGTTAGCTGTGGTAAGCTATCATGCATGCATGCTACTTCATGCTCATACCAGCCATCATGCACGTGTATGTTTTGTTCCCTTGGATGCTCCACTGCAGCTTGTACTCACTCTCCCCTATATTTTCCTCCTTGACTGGCAGATGCTGTTCTGAAGGCTCCACAACCAACACCCTCTGGCGTCTCCACTCAAGAAGTTCAACAACCAAGGCCTTCAGCGCTCAACATGTTCAACATCCAAGTCCTTCAACGCTCAAGACGCTCAACATTAAAGGCCTCAACGCTTAAGAAGTTCAATACCCAAGACCTTCAACGCTCAAGATGTTTACTACCTGCACATACCAAGGCCCAAGAAACGATGCTTCATACCAGATAAGTCGTCTCCTATTCCCGGCTTTTTTTGACCCAGTTTTCGCACTTCAATGTTATTCGTGCTTTTCATCACTGCGTACCATTCCCGCTCCCTCATGCATCTCAAGCTCGCTGCCGGCGAACCATGCTTCACATGAGCCGTTTCCCTGGTTAAGGTTAAGGTTAGGAGGTCAGGTCCCCTCAGGTGTTCAGGTATGGTACATGGCTCTTGTGTTAGCTGTGGTAAGCTATCATGCATGCATGCTACTTCATGCTCATACCAGCCATCATGCACATGTATGTTTTGTTCCCTTGGATTCACTCTCCCCTATCCTTTTCCTCCTTGACTGGCAGATGCTCTTCTCGAGGCTCCACAACCAACACCCTCTGGCGTCTCCTCTCAAGAAGTTCAACAACCAAGGCCTTCAGCGCTCAACATGTTCAACATCCAAGTCCTTCAATTCTCAAGACCTCAACATCTAAGGCCTCAACACTACATGTTCAACACCCAAGACCTTCAACGCCCATTGAGGAGACAAGGCTTCACATTAAATTCCCAGAAGGCGAATTGCTTACACACTCAAAGTAACTGCTTATGTTAGTCCAAATATTTGTAGCACTGAATAAATGGTACGGTATGTTTAGGTTTCTTTTTCTAGATGTTCAATTCAGGCCTAGTACTACCTGGTGAAAACTCGTCAGTCATCCCAGCTCAGCAAAATATGAAGGCCGCGAAAAGTAATCTCGCCCCGCGAATATGTCTATTAACACCACTGGCGTATTAGTGATCGCCGCTCGTGCATATTCAGATCAGCCTTCTAGCGACGCTGCGTCGCCCAGAGTCACAATGTCCTCTCGTTGACTCTTCTCGCTCGTGAATTGAGTCGGCAGCAATAAGGGCGTGCTTTACTGAGTTCAACATTCGGTGGTAGTGTTGGTTACAAACTCGTCACTGTAATTAACTCCGGATTGAGAAATGGTTCGTTTATCTATTCAAGACGTTTCCACGTTGGCTTGCGTGTTCTCACCGCGCGTCACACGCAACATGCAATAGCTGGGAAGCCTTTTATGGCTTGGCGGCTCGCAATCTCCAACTGTTTGTTAATTGTGGCTTCCCCTCGCAGTTCGTCGCAGCCATACTAGTTGTCGCCGTTGTAGCCGCCATACTAGTAGTCCTCACTCCGTTTAGGCTTGTTGGTCGTTCAGTTGCCACGACGACCTAGAATCTTCTGCCTAGACCACGTGTTGGCTGTTTGCTGCGTGTTCAGTAACGTGCCTTGGTGCGTGGATTGCCTGGAGCAGTAACCCCGTGTGTATTCTGAAAGCAATGATGCGACTGGGAGGCACCAGTCGTTCGTGGGGCCGTCTGCGCGTACCACAGTCCCGCGCGCAAGGAGACTCGAGGTCGCAGGGAAACGAGATGGCGATCAAAAGAAGCGCTTGGGACGAGGTGGTATTGGTTTGTGGGAGGAAGAGACGCGGTATAGCCGGCTTTTTGCTCCTGTCGCTACTCACCTTCAGCGCCATTAACTCGTTGCTGCACTCGCCGACCTTTAAAAGCGGCATCTTCACGTGTACGCTTCTTGATTTCAGGCAGACTCCGCCATTTGAGAGCGCTGCAGTGGACTTGTAAACTATTGTCGAGTTTCACGAGTCTCGTTTTCCACGTTCGCAATTCACGAATGCCCATGTTTTCCCCCCGTGTTTCTGCGCTCGTTCCATTCCAGTAACTGCAGAAACAGCATGGCCGAAACACGGGGATGCGAGGGAGAAGGGGGAAGGGAGGGAGAAAGTGAAGGTCGAAGAGGAGGGGGCGGAAGAGGAGTGCGGCTTGGAGGAGGAGCGGCGGGCGGGGGAGGGGTGGGACGTTACGAAGGCAGCGAGGTTCGGGCGAGTGGAGGTGAAAGGGGCGGGGGCGGAGTGGGCTGTAGCCAACCACCGCACGTGCTTCTCCGTGACAGGTGGGACTGGACGACTGGGGAGAGGAGGTCGGCATGCGAATGCAGTAGCTTTGTTTTGACACGTGAGACAGGTGCTATGGAAGGCAGGTGATTCTTTCTTTCTTCAAAAGGCAGGAAGGGACTGTTCAGCATAGACGCAAAGAATTCTGTCCAGCTCGCTCTCTACCTTATTACAATATGGTTTACAGAGTTTAGTAATAATTGAATGTGCGCGTACTCGTTCGTATTTGTGTGCGTGTGTGTTTCGGTGCAGCCTATGACAAGTCTGGACATCCGTTTGACTCAGGCTGCATGTGAGCTCCAACCATGTTGCCCTCCTCACAGCACCCACTCATGTTGCTCTCCACCGCATCACCCATGTGTAATTGCAAGACATGGTGACTAATACAAGAGCATCGTTCACGGAGGTAATGATTGCAAGGTCTCTTCTTCCTCGCCATTCACGGTGACCGATTTTGCAGGCAGCGTGCTTTCTTCGTGGCTCTTCTGAGGCTGGAATCTAACAGCAGCAGCAATGCCAGCAGCAATGCCAGCAGCAGCAACAGCAGCAGCAGCAGCAGCAGCAGCAGCAGCAGGAGGCAAGGCGAGGGGGGGGAGCAGCAGGATATGACAATGAGATCTGCTAGATTGACAGAGGTTCCTGCAAGGGCTGATTCTCTCAAGGGGTGGACAGACCTGCGACTGGCCGCTCAAGTCAACTACCGCCATGCCTCCTCCTCCCACCAGGTGCTTGTCTCACCGTCACTCTCCTCTGCTGCTAAACCCCCTCCCCCCCCTTCCCCCGCTCGCCTACTGTTCCATTCCACACATCCACATCACTCTGCTTGCTCCTCATCTTTCCGCTCACCTTCTGCCCCTGCTGGGTATGCTCTCACGGAAGCACAGGTTGTTCCCTGTGTTGTTCTTATGCCCGATGCAGCTTTTTCTGTTGCTTGCTGCGTGCGTCCCCCCCAGGTGTGTTTTACAGCACCGGTGCCTGGCCCCTACCTGCTCTCGCTGCATCTGCTCTTCATCAATGCCTTCCAGCTGCGCACCAACCGCTCCCCCGCCTTCAACCACGGCTATGCCGGGTACGCCGGGTGAACCTGGTGGGATGGGAGCATGAGAGCATGGTTGTGATGCTGTGTGGTGTGCATTGAAACATGCTTCACCACCTGTGCGTGCCTGTTGCATGACATGCCTCGCCCCTTGCCTTTTCTTGCCCCTTGCCCAGGTACGAGCTGGTGTTTTCTCGAGTGATCCGGGTGGTGGCCCCTCCAACGTACTTCCCCCTAGCACTCCGGTGAGTACCGTCACTTTCCCTACCACACGTGCCATGCCAATCAGTTTCGGGTCTGGAAATGGTCTGTTCTATTCCGCGCTGCCTGCTTTGCTGTCGCGTCTACTTCGCTTGGCTCTGCTACTCTGCTCTTCTCCACTCCCATCTGCTCTGTTCTGCTCTACTCTGTGCTCCATCCATGCCCTCCAATCCCCACGCACGCATGCACCCACCAGCGCCCTGCTGCCATGGTGCACGGCGGACATGCTGCGCACGCACGGCAACCAGGGGTACTGGCTGCAGCACAAGTGGATGCCCCATGCCTGCCGCCTGCGCACTGTCACCCCCGTCGATGCCCTCTCCTGCTTCCACCGCCATAAAAACGTCCTCATCATGGGTACTTGCTCGTCCATGCTATAGGGAAAAGTGTCGAAAAAATGATGGCCCAAGAACGAGTAACAGGTTCCTTACTGACTAGATTTTGTGTTTCCAGGCGTGCTTGGGTTTGGGCGTCGGGTGGCTGGTCCCACGTGCGTCAGTGCATGTAGCCCTCTTCTGGGTTGCCCTCCCTCCCTGGTGGTGCGTGCAGGCGACTCCGAGATGCGCTTCTTCTTTGGCTTTCTCACCCACTTCCTGGTCAACCGCACGCGCGGGACGTATCTGCGCTCCATGGGGGGCGACCTGCAGGCACGTCACTGCATGGATTCCTGCCCCTTGCTCTTGCACTGCTCCCTGCGTGTGTTGCCCTGCACGCTTTGTGTTGCGTTGCGTTGCATTGCACGGCGTGAGTACGGTGTTGCCTCATTCTTGTCTCTGCCCAGTGATCGTGCCTACGCTACGCTACATCCTGCATCCTTCCACCCTTCACCACGCTCCATCCCTTGGCACTGCACCACACCACACCCATGTACGCCCATCACCCCGGCAGGCCTTTCACGGGTTGCAAAGCCTCCCCAAGACCACCAATTACACGGACGGCAGCGGGGAGCTCCTGCGCACGCCAGTGCCCTTCCCCCCACCCCGCTTCACCTTCTACGGAGGGCTCCACAATGGCTTCACGCGCCAACAGTGAGTCACACCGCTCCACTACTCACTCCACTGACTCCATGGCCTGAGAATGTGAATCCAGTCGTGGTGTGTTGGTGTGTTTGAGTGAGGCAGGTCAATCGTATGGTGGGCGAAACCAACAGTAATGTTGGGAAGAGGAGTGGCGTGTGAGGGACTTTGCTGCTCTGGCCTCTGCACTGCCAGTAACGGACCAGAAGCCGCTGCTGTAACTCCTGAAGTTTCTTCTCAGCCTGCTCTTGTGAATCTTTTGTCGCAGGTTCAATGTGAGCATGCGTGGGCGTACTTACCTCTTTAATCTGACGTACGCGTCTCACATGGGGGCGAAGCACGAGGTGCTGCCGGGGTGGATGTACAACACGAGCCTCACGGGGGGCGAGGTGGTGAGCCGCCCAGACACACCCTTCCGCCTCGCCGCCTACGGCTCTTCGCTGCATGACCTCATCACATTGGATACTGCGCAGGACTATGCACGCGTCGCTCGTGAGTGGAATCATGTGGGTTTGTTTGAAGTGTTCATTTTGCTCATGAGTATTGTGCTGGCTGGCTAGCTTGTCTGCGTGGGGTGGCTGTGTTCGGTTGGTTTTTTTCGCTATGCTTGAACCTCCTTTGCCGCACCTGCTTCTTTCTCTTGTGCGCATGCAAGTGTTGCACGTTTCTCTCATACGCCTCATCATCACGATGCCTCCGTGCTCCCCATGCCTCCGTGCTTCCCGTGGCCCTCGCAGGCTCGCATCTACTGCCCAGCCTGCGACGGCTCTTGCAGGACCCGCGGCGGGTGACCGCGTTTGGGCCGTGGGCGGCCCGGGAGGACAGCAAGCCGCGCTGGATGCTCTTCAAGAGCGACAACGTGCGCGGCCTGGCCTTCGAGCAGGAAGCTGCCAGGTGGGTGGCGTGAGCGGAGAAAGGCCTTCAAGTGAGTGGTGCTGGAGGAGGAGGAGGCTTCCGGGTGGTTGGGATGGAGGGCTGTAGTGGATGGGTCATTGCTGTCTGCCTCTGTGCAGTGTCGCCTGCAGGGGATGGGCTGGTAATGTGGTGCTCGTGGTTCTCGTGATGCTGGTGGAGCTGGCGTTGGGCTGAGGAAACCCTGGCTGCTCTGCTGGGTTCTGGGTTGGAATTTGAGAAGGGAGTAAGCAAGGTTGAGGGTAGGAAGTGGGCTGATGGGGAGTGTTGGTGTTGGTAGTGATTTGGAGAGTTTGAAGAATCACTTGATGGTGTGTTGTGTGTGGTACCACGTTTGTAGAATTGTTCTCACCACCACTTACTTTTAACCTGTGCAGGGTGCTGCCAAGGGAAGGGTTTGGTAACTTCATCCCGTTGACAATGCTCACTCTTCCTCGCCCGGATTTGACCATAGACAGCACACACTACTCCTGGGTTGTTACACTTGCTATGCTGGACCTATGGTTAACTACTGTATGTTAAGTAAATTGAAGGCGCTTGAATATAATATGGCTGTTACAAAAGAAGATTTTTTTTTTGGAACGAGGGCTTTTGGGTGAACAAGGAAGGCAGAATGCTTTTGGCATCTGTAATGGGTGTGCTTATCGGGGTACGCAGAATTGCCCTAAGAAGGTTAGGACGCGTAACAATTGCAGCACCGACCCTGTGTAGGGTCGGTGCTCACAATGTACAGTTTCTTCGTCAATCGACGGAAAGTATGTATCCCGATTTCGCTTATCTTGACGCGATGATCGTGAATTTGCAGATTGACGAGATCGTATGGCTTGAATTGCCACATCAATCGTGCGATTGGCAGCTCGGGAAACGAAATCGCTCCACCAGTGCCAGCCACGATCGATCGCCGTCGCAAACCATCGACCACTGTCGATGTGGTAACAGGGCGACATTGTCGCAAGTCAGGCGGAACTGCACGACGTGCCAGCGAATTTCGGCTCCTGCGCTAGAAGCGGGGTGTACCCTTGGCATGGAGGTCCCCCAACCACTTGCAAATCTGGTCGCGTCCCAATTGGCTCGGAGAAGCAGCCTAACACTGCTCATGCGGATTGAAACCCGTTTCTCATTCGCGACGCGATGCACACATGTTCGGTATTCGGTCCTGATCCTCCCCGGTGTTGCAATTGTGACGCGTCCTTACTTTTCCGCCGGGCGAATCCCAACAAGAGGCGTGAAGAAGAAGCAATCCCGCAAGCCAGTCGTCCCTCTTCCTTTCCACTTCGTCAGCAGCATCACAGCCAGATCCCTCCATCGCTGAGGGCATCACCCATTTACACATGATGCTCGTTTGACTAACCCAAGGTTGCCTTGTGAAGGGAGCTTTTGAGTGTTTCTCGGCAATTCGCAAATTTCGTCAACGTCCCACTTAGCAAAAAAGGGCTTATAAAATTTTTGTAACTCTTGTTGACTGTTTAACTTTGGTATCTTCAGTTTGACTTTGGTTTCTGTGGTTACTATTGGTTCATAGTCAATGCAGCTTGCTTGGGGAGCTTGTAACGTGACTGCAACTGGCTGGCGCAAAATACACGGGTGCAGAGTTTCTGCCGCGTACAAGGCAAATTCGCGCGCAGCAGTTGAGCAACATGTGTACACCTGCTGCTCTCATCTGCCTGATGTCGTCAGCCGACAAAAGCCTGCCTTGCCGTAACCGTCTACAGAGGGCGACCACCAGAACGACGGTTACAGAAGGCGTCTTAGCGTGTCGATCACGCTAACGCAACCTCCGGCTTCAGCTCTTCATGGGCCGGCCGGCCACTCAGTCGCGGTGACGTGTAGCAGACTCAGCTGCAGCCGCACGCGTGCATTCTCAGTCCCGTGCTTGCAGTTAGGAAACTGTACTGTACAGTACACTGTGATTCGCCTCGTGAGATAGGATTCGTCCACATCAGGCTAGTAGATCTTCCCTTGCACCTGAGGCGGTGTTGTCGTTTATTGGCATGGCTCACGCAACAGGGTTTCCTGTTGATTCGGCTTGCCTGAGCGGCGCGTGCAGTCAACGCAGTCAACGGCGGTGGCGTGCACCAAGCTCGCGATTCCGCGACGCGCTAGGCCCTCAGGCTTCACGTTCCGCTGCAACAGGATCTGGCTCGCGAGAGAAAAGCATGCTGCGAGTACGTACTTAAACTGGCAACCCCCCAGGGTCCCGACCCCAGGCCAGTTAACAGTCACCAAAGAATCCTGCTCTCTCCAGTTACCGCTCGCATTGCCCGCTGCAACCGTCTCTCTGGGCGTCCTTTTCCGCCGCTGGTGCCATGTGTAGTTCAGTTCAAGGGTTTTCCATTCGCAAGACAATGGCTCGTGTGCTGGTAGCGACGCCCCGTGCACAGACACCTTCAGCACCTGCAGCACCACCAGCCGGTCGAGCATTATGCTGCCCGCCCCGTCGTTTCCCCGCGCTGCTGCTTCTGAAGCCGCCGCTGCTGCTTTTGCTGCTGACGGCGCTGCTTCTGCTGTCTGCAGTGTCCCCGTTACAAGCACAGACTCAGTCGTTTCGTACCCTTACTTTCTTCAACGCGTCACAAGGTGAGAAGGCGATCGTTGCTGCTTCGTCTCCCTTGTATGTATCCATTTTCCCGTGCCCTTTCCAACGCTCAGTGCACCCACTGCCTACCCTCACCGGCGCACCATCCCCCCACAATCCCACCTTCCCCCTCGTCTCCGCCAGGCGCGGTTCTGGCGGAGGTGCAGCGCGAGTGGGGGGTGAGCTGGAGCCAGTGGCGGGAGGGGGGCGACTGCTCTCAGGCGCAGGGGCTGGCGTGTGACGCGCAGGGGCGGATCGTGAGCATGTGAGTGCTGCCGCTGCCACACAACAGTGGCACGCACACGCTCTTGCTCCCTCCACATCGCTCGTGTGCTGTGCTTCCAAACATCTCACGCCATTATATCGTCTTTCTAGTGGCCCCTCTGCTGCCCCTCCTGCCTGTCCTCTCCTACCTCCTCCTAACCACCCTCACATGGCAAACCCCACGCCCCCGCACGTTCCCCTGTTCGTTTCGTCTCCTTCTGTCCCCTTAGCAATCCCATGCCGTCTAACAGCTGCTGATGACCTCATGTGTGGCAGTTCATGAGTTGACTATCAAGCCCATGCCATGCCACCCAACGGCATGATAACCCCATGCATGGCAGGTATCTCCCCAATGCGCGCCTGCATGGACCCATCCCGCTCGCCATCGGCCGTTTCACGGGGCTCACCATGCTGTCAGTACCCCTGCCTCTGCCTGCCGCATCCCCCCTTGCTACACGCCACACACCGTGCCGTGCCCTTGTGTCGCATGCCATGCCCTGACATGTGTGCCATGCACCATGTGCCATGTGTTCCGTGCCCTGTGCCATGCCATGCGCAATGTGCTCCCTCTTACCTCTTCCCCGTCCCATGCCACCACCCTGTCGCCACTCCTCCCCTCTCTCACGCGCACAGTGATCTCAGCAGCAACAGCCTGGGTGGCTCTCTGCCCTCCTCGCTCGGTCTGCTCCACAGCCTCGCCCATCTGTGCGTGCTTCCACTCCCCCAGTGGATGCTTCCATTGTATTTCAACTCGCACGCGAGTCCTGGCGCATACATGCGTGATAACGGCATTTCTCTGTGAGCT
Organism: Closterium sp. Naga37s-1; assembly: GCA_947471745.1. Taxonomy (NCBI): domain Eukaryota; kingdom Viridiplantae; phylum Streptophyta; class Zygnematophyceae; order Desmidiales; family Closteriaceae; genus Closterium; species Closterium sp. Naga37s-1. The sequence continues at coordinate 726,199 of CANJKZ010000498.1, read as the reverse complement.
GCCCTTTCCATACGCTGCAACCTCCCGTTTTCAACTCTAACCCCTCTTTTACAATCTGCAACCGCCCTCTCTCTGTTCTCGTGTGCCTGTGTGTTTCAGGGACGTGAGCGACAACAATCTCAACGGCTCCTTGCCTGCTTCCCTCTCCGCGCTCTCAGGCCTCTCGCACCTGTGAGTGACCCCCTGCCATGCGTCATGCCGCGTGCCACACACGCATGGGTTAAGCACATCCACCAATGCGCCTCTCTCACGCATGACGACCAGTATGCTCTATGCTCATGCACTCCTCCTTTCTCCCCCTCCGTCATTCCTCTCCTCGCCTAACCTCTCTTGTTCTCCCAGCAACATGAGTTTCAACCTTCACTATTTAGGCGACAGCAATGGCATATCAGAGTCTGACCTCTCCCCACTGCTCCGCCTCTCGTCTCTCTCCGTCCTGTAAGGCTGCCTGCCTTCTGTTCATCTTCCTCTCGCTCCTCTTCACTCTCCTTCCCTACCTTGGACCAACCAATCCACACAAGGCTTTCCACGTGAGGCTCTCCATCTACTATTTTTCTTTTTTCTACCCACTACCTTTGTTCCCTGACTTCACTACCTTCAAACTGTCTCTCCGTTGCCTCTCCTTCCCTGGTCAACTCCCACCCATCATTCCCCCCCGTGACGACCGGCAGCGATCTGAGCTACAACCAGATGGGAGGCCCGTTCCTCTCCTCGCTGCACCTCCTGCCCAACCTGCACCACCTGTGAGTGCTGCCGTGCCCACGAGCTCTTGCACGGTGGTGCCTGTTTCCTCTCACCCTCATTCTCCTCTGTTCTTTTCTCGTTTGGATGCTTCTTCATTGCCCCTACTCCCTTCTCTCACCTGTCGCTCTCTCCTATCTCCTCCCGGCCTCTCCTCTCGCCCCTCTCCCCAGTGCCACCCCTTCCGATCTTCCTCTTACCATGAAGTTTGCTTCCTCCCTCCTTCCCCGTGCAGCAATCTGCGGTGGAACCAGTTCCTTGGTCCGCTGCCCTCCAATCTCTCCGCACTGGTCAACCTCACCTTCCTGTGAGAGACTCTTTGGCCGCCTTCACCGCACCATGCCGCCACCGGCTCTGCAACACAAAGTGTCATACACACTTTTCGCTTCAAACTTGCACTTTGACGGAGTGTTTGAGTTGGAGGCGATTCTCCAATCTTCCTTGTTCAGTGGTTGACGCCAGTCTAAATCTCTCTTTGCCACCTCCTTGCTCTCCTTGTGCGTCTTGTTGTCTGTGGCTGCTCCTGCGACCAGGGACATAAGCCTCAACATGCTATGGGGCTCCATCCCTGCCACCATTGCGCAGCTCTCTCTTCTCAACACGCTGTCAGTGCCACGAACCACGCATTGCACCACCACCCACCATACCCACCATCCTGCACTGCACTGCAGCAGACTGCTCCGTGCATCGCTGCATGTCCACCGCCTTTGCTACGTGGGCACACCGGCACACATCACCACACACACACGTTCTGATTGCGTCCGTCACTTGTTCCTCTCCTCGTTCATGCCTGGTTCGTTGCACCTCGCTTCCCCCCTGCGTGTGTCTCTGCGCGTTCGTCTGCCATGCAGGAGGCTGCGGGGCATGAGTCTGTTCGGGTCTGCTCTGGAGGGCTCCATCCCTGCGTCCCTCTTCTCCCTCGCACTACTCACTGCGCTGTACGTGCACACATTTGAGGCGCCTCAAAAATCCTTTTGAGGCGCCTCAAAACTCTGGAGGGCTCCATCCCTGCGTCCCTCTTCTCCCTCACGCGCCTCACTGCGCTGTACGTGCACACATTCCCTATTGCCTCGTGCTCGTGGTGCTACTGCCTGTTCACACGGCGAACTGCCACTGATTGGATTGCACCGCGACCAGCCTGTGGGAGTGAGTGAGCCGCCGTTCTGCTCACACCACATGATGCTCATGTTGAGAGGGCTGCCCTGCCCTGCCCTGCCATGGCATGGCATGGCATGGCTGGGCTTGGTCCCAACCCAACCACACTCCATGCTCTTCTCTCCCGCTTTCACGCCTCCCACCAACCATAGCCTGAGAATGCTTTCGTCAATCAGTTACATCGTCCTCTTTCTTTTCTTCCTGACCCATCCACTCTCTTTACCCCGTTCGCCACCCTCCCACCCACCCTCTTCCTTTTCCGCTCTTCCAGCGATTTGAGTGATAATTCGCTCTCTGGCTCCATGCCTGATGACATCAGCAAGCTGTCTCCACTGAAGCAGCTGTGAGTCGCCCCTCCATGAGCCACTATGCGCCGTGTCATGCGTTTTCACCTCTCGCCATGCCATGTATCAAACCTCACGCCGCACGACAGGCAAAGCTGCTGCTCTGTGCCACGCCGCGCAAAGCAGTCGAGATTCGCGCTTGGCAACTCTCACAAGTCACCACACAGAATGCACGAATGACAAACCTCACGCCCTGTGTTGCCGCACTCGTTTCCCTTCCATGGCCCGTTGCGCCCTCCCTTGCTCACGCCCCCCCACCAGTCGCCTGGGATGGAACATCCTCCATGGGCCTGTGCCGGCTGCTGTGGGCCGCCTGCAGCTGCTGGAAGAACTGTGAGCACCAGGAGGGATGGGGAGATGGGGGCGCAGGGTACAGTGGGGAGGTGACTGGGGAAAGGGTATGGGGGAGAGCAGGCATGGTGTGGGTGAGGTGTGGTGGGTCAGAAGAGAAGCTGTGACGTTGGGCTTGCTGTTATCGGCTGTTTTTGAGAATTCTCAAAATCAATTTGTGATGCTGGGCTTGCTGTTACTGGCTGTTTTTTTTGTGCAGAAGCACTTGCTCTTGTACTTGCTCTCTGCACAGCATAGGCATGCTGTCTTGATGGGTGACTGCTCCTTGGCATGGTGAATGCTGCGTCTCATCTCACGCGCTCCCTCTTCTGCCACGGCATCTCCATCATGACTGCATGCATGGCACTGCATGACGCATGGGGCATGGCGCATGGCGCATGGTGCATGGTGCATGGTGCATGGTGCATGGTGCATGGTGCATGGTGCATGGTGCATGGTGCATGGGGCATGACAGGGATCTGAGTGCAGCACCTAGAGTCAACCTATCTGCCTCACAGGACCGTCTCACCGGTTCGATCCCGTCCTCTCTAGGTCTTCTCTCACGCCTCACATCCCTGTACGTACCTCGTGCTTTCACAAGACCCCCAGCCCTCGTCTTGCTTGTAGCGTCGTGTGCTCGCTGAGCCATCCCCATGGGTTTGGAATGGCTTCAAGTGTGCATTACTTCAAATCAGATGTAAGCTCCAGACGCGAAACGTTGAACCGTTCAATCTCCCCTGCTCTGCCCACGCTCTCCCTTCCTCACTCTCGCTGTTTGCTACCATCCTCGCACACACTGCTGTCGTCCCTCTCCCTCCTTCAACCCATCCTCGTTTCTTTCCCTCTCCCAGGGAAATGGCCAGCAACGACTTGCAAGGGTCCATACCCGAGTCTCTGTGGGACCTCAAGGCGCTTGTCAAGCTGTCAGTCAGCTCCACTCAACGCACCCTCTTGCCTCTTGCCTCTTGCCCCTTGCCTCTTGCCTCTTGCCTCTTGCCCCTTGCCCCTTGCCCCTTGCCCCTTGCCTCTTGCCCCTTGCCCCTTGCCCCTTGCCCCTTGCCTCTTGCCCCTTGCCCCTTGCCTCTTGCCTCTCACTGCATTCGTCACTTCCTCTCCTCTTTCCTGCTCCCATACACTCCTCTCTCCTCATCGATTGCATCACTCCCTCAACGCGGCGCCTGTTCTGTTACAAAGTGTGACATTGCTCTCCATCATGCCCTCGCAGCAGCTGCACCGTGCGTGCGTGTATACAGTATTCACGCACCTCCTCTCGCCCTCTCCTCTATCTCACCCGCTCCTCTATCTCACCCGCTTCCCTCAGCTTTTGAGGTGTTCACAAAAACTTCCGCTCGCGCACTCCATCTCGTCCGTGTCCCTTCCCGCGTGTTCTCCCTTCCACAGTCGCTTCACTTCCCTGTTCAATCATGCGCTTCTACCTGCACTCCACTTACACTCCCACTCCCTTCCCAACACCCCCGTCCGTCGCTCCCCTTCCCCCCCCAACCCCCTTGCAACAACTACGACCCCCACCCTCCTCGTGCGCCCGTCGTGCTGTCTCATGACCCACAGCGACCTCAGCAGCAACCGCCTCTCAGGCTCGCTCTCACCCGCGCTAGGCACTCTCCCATTGCTGCACACGCTGTAAGCCCACCTCACCCACCTCCTTCCCCACGCCCCTTTGCTGCCCTCCCGTGCTGCCCTCCCGTGCTGCCTCTGTTCCTTTGGCGTACCTTTCGCGTTGTTCCACCCATCCTCCTCGGTTCCTCTTCCGCCGTTCCACCATAACCGCCCTGCCTCCCTCTCGTTCTCCTGCTTACCTCTTCCAACCTCTCGTATCTTTGGCCCCTGTTTCCCCCGCTTCCCTCCCCTCCCCTTTGCTCTCCCTCGCAGTCTCCTCAACAACAACTCCCTCCAGGGTGCGCTCCCAGCATCCGTGGGTGGCTTGTGGCAACTCGAGATGCTGTCAGTCTGGGAGGGAAGGGCGCAAGAGGGGAATGGGAGGAGAGTGGAAAGGAAGGGAAGGAGGGGAGGGAGGGGAGGGAGGGTTAAGGAGCCGAGGGGGAGAGGTGGAGAGGGGCTGAGAGGAGAGGTGTGGTGTGACTGGTTGAGGTGTGTTGGTAGAGGGATGTGTGGGAGGAGAAGACGGGAGCATGACAGTAGGTGGTCACGGGGAAGAACACGGCCATGCTGTGCTCAGTGCGCTTTTGGCATTTCTACAGCTTGCTTCCGCCCTGCTGTTTCCGTGCAAGCCGGAATTGAAACATGGCCATGCTGCCACCCTTCCACCATGCCTTCTCCAACTCCTTTCATCTCGATTTCGCCCTGTACTTTGGCAATCCCTGCTTCACCTGCCCCCTTCTCCCTCCATCTCCTTATTCTGTTATGTCCCCTATTCTCCCTCCCCTCATCTCACCCTCCGTCATCTCTCCCTCGCTCCCTCCCTCCCGTCATATCTGCCATCATTCCGAAGCAGTGATGTGGCCTACAATGCTCTCTCTGGTGTCATCCCACCCACACTCGGCACCCTGCCCAACCTCCTCACTCTGTGAGCCGCCATCCCTCTGCCAACCTCTGCACATCCCTCTGCCAACCACTGCACATCCCTCTGCCAACCACAGCACATCCCTCTGCCAACCACTGCACATCCCTCTGCGTCAATGTCAACACAACCACCGGTGCATCCACCCACCCTCCCATCCACCCATCCATGGATCCACTTTCAACTCATCCACCGCACGCTTCTTTCCCCTCCCCTTCCCTCCTCCTCCTCTTCTCCCCGTCTCACCTTCCCCGGACTGCTGCCTCCACTGTTCATAGCATTCCGCCTCCTACTCCACTCCCCCACCCCTTTTACCCCTCTCATCCCCCCTCTCATCCCCCCTCTCACCCCCCAGCTCCATCTGGCCCAGCAGCGAGACCCCAGGCCCTGTCTGCCCCGCTCCCGCCTCTTGCCCCATTGCTCCGTTGCCCCTCTCCGCCTTCTGCTCGCTCTGCCCCCGCTACTGCACCGCCTGTGCACCAGCCGCAGGTGCCTTGGAGAGGAACTCGTGGGGAGTTAGTGGGGCGAGGGGGAGGGAGAGTGGAGGTTGGCACGAGAGGCATATGTGTGGGGTGTGAGTTGCATGTATGGATGCAGTGAGTGATCTGTCGAGGATTTGTCTCGTCAAGAATTTCCCAGACCGTCAATTGACATGGATGTTCCTAATCATCCTCATCCTCCACCATGTATGTGTGTTCAGATCAGCACCATATCTTGACATGCCTCTCAACCCCATACCCTCACCACCCCATGCCCTCACAACCCCATGCCCCCAACGCCCTCAGGCCCACCGTTCAACACCCCCTCTGCTCATTTCGAATCCCCCGCTCCTCCCCTCGGCACCATCTCCCCTGCCCTCACATACCCACCAGGATTTCCCCCAGCACTTTCGGATGACTACTCATTTGAACCCCCCGAACAGCCCATCTCGTACCCCCTTGCCCCTGCTTCCCCTGCTCAATCCCCACCGGCACCCACGTTCCAAGTCCACCTCCCACCTGCACTCTACTCCTTTCCATCCCCTCCTCCTGCTGCTCTCGTCACCACCCCATCTTCTCCACCCCCTCGTCCGCCTCTCACTCCAGCCTCCACTCCTGGTTCGTTGCTTGGTTCTGCCCCCACCACTGCTCCACCTCCCTCGACTACCTCTGTCACCCTTGCTTCCCCCGTCCTCCACAAAACTCTTCGAGGCGTGGCAGCCCCACCCTCCTCACCAGCACCCCTCTTCCCGGCGGTAATTGCTGCACCACCGTTGCCTGTAAGCCCAGCGGCAGCTCCCATGCCGGCAGTTACAGTTGCCAAAACTGCTGATTCCTTTGTCAGCGCTCCTCCCGCTTCTGCTGCTCTGCATGGTAAGGCGGCTACTGGCTCTGTAGCTGGCACCACGATTACTTGCGTTGCTGTCTCATGGGGTGCTCTGCTGCTGCTGCTGGCTTTGTGAACAACCATTGAGCAGGAGTGAATGTCTTGGGCGAAGAGCTGTGTGAAACGGTTGGATGATCGGGTTATGCCTTTCACTAGTTTCTTTTATGGTGGACGATGAGGCATACAGTGCTATTGTTACGAGTGCAATTGAGTGAACGAACGAGAATTGCACTATCGAAGCAAGAGTACAATGAGCGAAGGCATGAGCGAAGAATATATAGCGAAACTACAGTGGTAACGGCAATGGACTGTGGTTGTCGCGCGACGGGCCTGGGACTGAGGTTGGGAAAAAGTGTCGAAGCGGAGACCCGGAGCGCGGGTTACCCGCCGAGCCGTGAGGTCGGGGTGCGACGTGCGAAGGTGGCGGGCGGATTGTCGATGCGAGGGTTGCGAGTGGTAACGGTGCTGACTGTGGTGCTACACTGATGTACGCGTTGAGCAGGGATGCGAAGTAAGGAAAAGGAATTTTCCTTACACTACCCCCCCCCCCTAAGGAGGTCCTCCTTACGAAAGTGCGTGTACATCCCTGAAGTTTCGGCTGCGCAGATACTCGGTGAGGACGGGGTGGTTTTCGATTCTGTCCAGGGGAACCCAGTTGTCTTCGGTGGGTGTACGGTCCTTCCAGCGGAGTAAGAACTCGATCCTTCGGGCTCCTCGAGGGTCGCGAACTCTGTGACTCAGGATTTTCTCGGGGGTGATGATTGGTTCAGTTGGTGGTCTTGTCATGCTGGCTGGGCGATTGCGTGGCAGTTGGCTCGTGGACGGGACGTAAGGGCGAAGTAGGCTGACGTGGAATGAGGGGCTGACGTACCAGTCAGCAGGGAGGAGGAGGTGGGCGGTGACGGGTGTAAGCATGTGGCTTATGCGAAATGGCCCGCAGTATCGGGGGCGGAGTTTCGGGATGATGGGCAGTCGGAGGTTCTGAGTGTCAAGTAAAACTAAGTCGTCGGGCTGGTAAGTGACAGGTCTGCGGTGGCGGTCGGCGTTGCGTTTAGCGATGATGTTCGATTTTTTTATTGCGTCTACTGCCCGGGTCCGTGCTGCTTGTAATATTTCGGCGAACTGTTGTGCTCGTGGTACTGGGTTGTCGGGATTCGGGGTCATGGGTACTGTCGGGTCTTGTCCGTAGTTTAGGTAAAATGGTGACTGTTGGGTCGTGGCAAATGGCGAGTTGTTGTACGCGAATTCGATTAGTGGCAGTTGCTGTTCCCACGTGGTCGGGTCGTCACACGTGGCCCTGATGAGCTGTTCCATGGTCTGATTTGTCCGTTCTGTCTGTCCGTCGGTTTCGGGGTGGTATGATGAACTGAACTGCAGTCGCGTGCCGAACTGCTGCCACAGGTTCCGCCAGAATTTGCTGGTGAATTTCGTGTCGCGGTCGCTGATGATCGCGGCTGGTATCCCGTGCAGTCGAACGACGGTGGAGATGAAGAGGCGTGCTGTTTCTTCGGCTGTGATTGATTTTTTGCAGGCTGCGAAATGTGCCATTTTCGTCAGTCGATCGACGACGACCAGGATCGAGTCGTTCCCACTCGCCCCGGCTGGTAACCCCGTGACGAAGTCCATCGTCACCTGCTGCCAAGCACGCTCTGGGGGTGGTATCGGCTGCAACTGTCCCGCCGGCCGCTGTCGTGATGATTTCATGAGCTGACAAGTGGGACACGGTGCCACGTGTCGTTGGACGTCGGTCAACATTTCGGGCCAGTAATAATACTGCTGCAGCTGCTGCCGTGTTTTTTCTACTCCGAAATGTCCCGAGGTAACTCCGTCGTGTGCCTCCTGTAACAGTAATTCCCGTAGCAGTGTATACTCAGGCACCCAAATGCGGTCATTCCCGGTTTTTACATAATAGACTCCCTTTGCTGCTGCGAACTGCTGCGAATTTCCTCCTGTGAAGAATGGATCCGTTTGGTACCCGTGGGTGAATAGGCCTGTCAGTAGCGGGCTTGTCTGGGCGAGTAGTATTGCGTGGATCTGGGCAGTGGGGCGGGTCAGTGCGTCGGCGATGTTCGAGGCTCCCTTTTTGTAAGTGACCGTGTAGTGAAAGTTGGACTCGAGGAAATCGAGCCAGCGAATCTGTCGTGGGTTGAGGTGTGGCTGTGCGCGAAGGTGCTGTAGTGATTTATGGTCTGTCCGTACTGTCACGTCCGCGCCAGTCAAGTAACAGCGCCATACTTTGAATGCGTGCACGATCGCAAGCATTTCGCGGTCGTGTATCGGGTAATTTTTCTTGGGCGGATGCAGTTTTCATGACTCGTATGCGATAGGCTGTAGGCCATTGCCGAAATCCTGTAGCAGTACGGCTCCGATGGCGATATCGCTTGCGTCGGTAACTACTTCGAATGGGCGGTGTGGGTCGGCGATGCGCAGGACGGGCGGTGAACAGAGAACATTTTTCAGGGCAGAGAAGGCAGCATGCTCTTTCTCCCCCCACGTAAAAGCGACCCCCTTCCGCAGTAAATCCGTCAGTGGGGCAGTTAACCGTGCCATATCGGGGACGAACCGACGCACATAATTAACGAACCCTAAAAAGCTCTGCAGCTCCGTGATGTTCGTCGGGGGATGCCACGCTTTTACCGTATCCAGCTTCTTTGGGTCGATTTCAACTCCAGCCTCCAAAATAACGTGCCCCAAAAATTCTAACCTATCCTGGAAGAACTCGCACTTGGAACCCTTGGTCAGTAATCTGTGCTCGTCTAAAACCTTAAACACTGCTTCCAGATCTGCTAAGTGCTGCTGCTTATCCCGACTGTACACTAGGATGTCGTCGAGGTAAACTATTACACATTTTTCTAAGAGCGGCCTAAATGCCTCGTTCATGGTCATCTGAAAAGTCGCCGGTGCGTTGGTCAGCCCGAATGGCATCACAGTGTACTCGAACGACCCGTACCTAGTCCTGAAAGCTGTTTTGGCGTAGTCCGATGGTTCGACCCCAATCTGATGGTAACCTCCCCGTAAATATATTTTCGAAAAAACCCGTGCTGTTCGCAGTTGGTCGATCAGTTCGTCGGCGCGGGGAATGGGGTACCGCGACTTGACTGTTACCCTGTTCAGTGCTCTGTAGTCGATACACATGCGAAAACCCCCGTCCTTTTTCGGCGTGAATAGTATCGGTGCGGCGAACGGTGACGAGCTCGGTCTGATGAATTTTTTCTCTAACAGGTAATCTAACTGCTTCCTTAGTTCGTCGAGCTCGGGCTGTGTCAGTCTGAACTGGCGCTGTACGGTTGGCTGTGCCCCCGATTCTAATTCGATTCGGTGGTCATGTGCTCGCTGAGGTGGCAGTCCTTCCGGTAAGTCGTCGGGGAAAATCCCTGGGTATCGTTTCAACAGTTCCTGTAATTCGGGCGGTACGGCTGCCAGCAATTTCTTGAAATCACTCGGCTGCTCTGCTTCCTCTACTACTGCGATGTCTACTGCGTACACATCAGCTCCAGCAGCGACAGCCCGTTTCATTGTGATGGCGTTGACATGTACCGTTGAAGACTCGGACAACTGCCAGCAAGGTAGCTCGACCCAGTTACCACTACTTCGCACGGTGTAGCTACCCGTCGTCAAGTCAATTCGCGGGTTATACCGTCGCAGCCAATCACGTCCCAGTAAAATATTGTGCTCATCCAGTGTCGTTGCGAGCATTTCCTGTGTAAACCCGAAATTTCCCCCGCAACGGACTTTGACTCTCTCTACCTTTTCCCGTATGGCCAGTGGCGTGCCGTCGACTAAGCGTGCGTCTATCTCCGGTAAGCAACGGCTAAGTGTCAGCTGCAGTTTTTGTGCGGTTGCGGTATTAACTAAACTGTGGCTTGCTCCTCCGTCGATAAAAATCTTCACTGCTGCTCCCTGTATTTTCCCGTGGATCAGTACTGGGCAATCCGTCGCTGTACCCTCCTTATTCGTCCGAGTCCGATCAATAGCATGAATCGGTACTGTGACTCGGTGAGGGTCGGTGGGGTTGGGCGAGCAGGCAGTCTCGTCAGTAGTTGGCCCGATTCCTACTGACTGCTGGCGTTTCCCTGCTTTGGAGACTCCCTCCCCTGCTCTGCTCCGCGGCGCCTTAGCTCCTCTGGGCATTCGCTCTTGCGATGGCCCGGCCTGATGCAAGCAAAGCAGCGCCCCTTAAACGGCGCGGCAGCTGCATTCGTCGCAACAGCGTGTACAGTGGCGTGCTCGATCGGTCCCCGAGGACGATGTCAATAGTAGGACCCCGGTCTCGGACGGCGTAAAATGTCGATTTTCTCGGCGAGCGCGAGAATCTCGTTGAAGTTCGAGAGCCCGCGTAGCATGATTTCGTGCGAGATGTCCGGCTTCAGCCCTCCGACGTAACGGTCCACCCGCTCCGCTTCGTGCATGTAGCCTGAGAAATAACGAGGAATGGATTGACTAAGGGAAAGTTGGGTACAAAAGCAAACCCTAGAAAACTGTACCCCATATGTGCTACCACACTATAGCCTACAGTAGCTATGTCATATAAATCTGACATAGCCGACTTGCTCGCATAATGCGAGAAAACCACTCGTATAATCTTGAACCGATCCAAGCTGCCGCCAAGTGCGCAATCTCTGACACGCCGAAATAGAAGCCGCGATCGGCTCGAAGCGCGCCCGAAGCCCTGCGCACCACGCATCCCACGTGCTGTATTGGGCGGTCTCGCAGAATGAACTCCAGGTGACAGCTGGGCCCGTGGGCCCTTCCTCTTGCGACGGTGGCTCGTAGGCGCGTGGCGACGTCACGATTGTCTGACTTATATGATCTAGCCTGTGTAGGCTGTAGCGGGTTAGATACTAAGGGGTACACAATTCTAGGGTTTCATATTTGTATCACACTCATTCCTTAGTCAATCATTCCTCATTCTTTCACATGGTATAGAGCAGGTTCCCTAGTGGGAACGATTCCTAGGGCCCACCGAAAATCGATTTTTTTTTTTTCCTACCCGGAGCGCGCTTCGACCCTGCCCGAGTCACGCCCCGTGTGCCTGCCCTCCCGTCGCGTCCCCTGCCCTTAGCGGCCCGTCGCGCTCTCTTACGGCCCCGTAGCGGCCCCTCTCACGGCCCCTCACGGCCCCTCTCACGGCCCTTCGCGGCCCCTTCAGGCCCCTCGCGGCCCCTTCGTGGCCCCTCGCGGCCCCTTCGCGGCCCCGTCGCCGCCCTTCGCGGCCCCGTCGCCGCCCTTCGCGGCCCCGTCGCCGCCCTTCTCGGCCCCGTCGCCGCCCTTCGAGGCCCCTCGCGGCCCCTTCTCGGCCCCGTCGCCGCCCTTCGCGGCCCCTCACGGCCCCGTCTCGGCCCCGTCGCCGCCCTTCGCGGCCCCTTCACGGTCCTTCGTGGCCCCTTCGCCGCCCTTACCGGCCCCTTCTCGCCTCCTCTGCGAACAGCAGCAGCTGCCGCCAGCAGCAGCCGCCGCCGCCGCCCACAGCAGCAGCCGACAGCAGCAGTCGCCGCCGACAGCAGAGGCGGCCGCCCACAGCAGCAGCCGCCGCCGCCGACAGCAGCAGCCGCCGCCGCCGCCGCTGCCGTGACAGCTGACGCCGCCACTACCAGGGCCGCGGCCGCCGCAGCCGCCGCTGCCGTGACCGCCGCCATCGCCGCTGCCGGGGCCGCAACCGCCGCCGCCGCCGACAGCAGGAGCCGCCGCCGCCGACAGCAGGAGCCGCCGCCGTCGTCGTGGCCCTGTCCCTGCCGACGCGCCTCAGCCCTGCCCCACCACTTGCGGGCCCCTACCCACCCGCCCTGGTAAGAGCACCGCCGAGCCGCGCCTGCTGCTACTGCTACTAGCCTGCTGCTGCTGCTGTCATGGCTACCCCTAGCGTTCTCACCTTTGATGCTGAGGGTCGGGCTGTCGACTTTGATGTCTGGGTCGATGATCTGCAGCTTTTCCTGCAGTGCAATAGGAAAGACGGTCTCTCACTGTTCGATCTCACGTCTGGCGCCTCTCCTGCCCCTACTGCCGATGCTGACAGCACTGTTCGCTCCCAGTGGGCCACACGCGATGCTGCTGCCCGTCTTGCTGTGCGTAGTCACTTGCCGTCCACTGAGCGCGCGCACTTTAGTCAGTACAAGAGTGCTAAGACCTTGTACGACGCTGTATTTGCACGCTACTCTTCCCCTGCCACTGCTGCCCTTAGCCGCCTCATGCTGCCGTACCTGTTCCCTGACCTCGCCGCCTTTCCCACTGTCGCTGACCTCACTACGCACCTTTGCACTAGTGACACCCGCTACCGCGCTGCGCTTCCTACTGAGTTCTGCGCCAAGAACTCCCCCCCCATGTACATCACCCTCTACTACATAGTCACCCGGCTCCCTGACACCCTTCGCTCGGTCAGGGACCACTTCCTCTCTGTTTGCCCCACCACACTCACCGTTGACCTCGTCAAGGAGCGCCTCCTGGCAGCTGAGAAGAGTATAGTCGCTGTAGGAGCCTCTCGTGGTGACCCTCGTACCCCCTTCTTTGAGGGGTGCTCCCCCTCCCCACTTTTGCCCTCTGTTGCCTCTGCTGCTGCCGTCGACTTCGTTGGCACCGAGTCGGTCGACGCTGCGTCTGCCCCTAGCGGGAGACGCCGCACCGGCAAGGGCAAGGGGGGCAAGGGCGCTGGAGGGGCTGGCGGGGGCGGTGGAGGTGGCGGTGGAGGCGGCGGAGGGAGTGGGGGTGGCGGTGGGAGTGGTGGCGGGGGTGGGGGCTTCGGTGGCGGCGGTGGAGGCGGAGGCGGCGGCGGCGGTGGCGGTGGGAGCGGAGGAGGAGGCGGTGGCGGCGGTGGCGGAGGTGGCGGCGGCGGAGGTGGAGCTGGTCGGGGTGGCTCTGCGCAGCGGGGCAGCTTCGGTGGTGGTCAGCGCCAGCAGCAGCAGCGCACTCGTGAGACCCCGCCCCCCCAGCAGCTTCGTGAGTGGTACGCTGCGCGTCAGCGGGGTGGGGGTGCTGGTCCTTGTGCCTACGTCCTGTGTACCGGCGACCGCACTGGTGAGCCGTGCGGTGGCCCGCACACCACCCAGCGCTGCTTCGGCCGCCTGACGGACGCTTGGCGTCTCCAGTTCCCTGACGCCACTGAGATCCCCCGCTGGGGCGAGCTGCTTAGGTCGGGGGTTGCTATCTTTGATCTGGATTATGATGCTATTCTTGCTGCCATGTATGTTGTGTCTACTAGTGATGAGGGTGACTGTTACCTGTGTGTTCCGCCTGACCCGGGCATTGAGGCTGCTGCTCTAGGTGCTGGTGAGGCTGCTGCTCTAGGTGCTAGTGCGTCTGCTGCCCCAGGTGCTGGTGAGTCTGCTCTCTCAGGTACCACGTCGGCTCAGGCCTTACACACCTTCACCCTTGACTCGGGTGCTTCCCGCTCCTTCTTTCGAGACCGCACCACGCTTACGCCGCTTAGTCGGCCAGTTGCGGTCTCCCTGGCGGACCCCTCTGGGGGTCCTGTCCTTGCCCACTTCTCCACTGTCTTACCGTGTTCGGCGCCCCCCTCTGGCACCCTGTCAGGTCTCTACCTCCCCTCGTTCTCTACGAACTTGGTGAGTGGTGCTGATCTACAGGATGGGGGGGTTGACCAGTTCACTCCTGCGAGTCAGCGGGTGACCCACTGTACGTGTGCTCGGACGGGCCGACACTTGGCCACGTTTACCCGTCAGCTGGGGTCGAGCCTGTACACACTGACTACTGAGTCTCCTCCGGTTGCTGAGTCTGGTCACGTAGCTGCGTCGGGTCAGGTGTTTGCTGCAGCGTCCAGGTCTGGTCCTGAGTCTGCTCCCTGCTCGTGTCGTCTCCTGTCCCACCGGACTCTCCTCTGGCACCACCGCCTTGGTCACCCCTCCCTGCCTCGTCTCCGAGGCATGGCCTCCCGTTACCTTGTCTCTGGTCTCCCCTGGTCCCTCCCTCCCCTCCCTCCGGGGCCTGCCCCTACCTGCGTTCCCTGCGTCGAGGGGCGGCAGCGCGCCGCTCCTCACTCCTCCGAGTTTCCTCCGACAGAGGCTCCGCTGCAGACTCTTCACATGGACGTGTGGGGCCCCGCCCGCGTCCGTGGCCAGGGTCACGAGCGTTACTTCCTGTTGGTGGTTGACGACTATTCGCGTTACACCACGGTTTTCCCCTTGCGCAGCAAGGGTGACGTCACTGAGGTGTTGATCGACTGGATCCGCGCAGCTCGTCTCCAGCTCAGAGAGAGTTTCGGCTCGGACTTTCCTGTTCTGCGTCTGCACTCTGACAGAGGCGGAGAGTTTTCCTCTGGCCTTCTGGGAGCCTTCTGTCGTGCACAGGGCATCCGCCAGACGTTCACGCTTCCGGCCTCTCCACAGCAAAATGGGATTGCTGAGCGCCGCATTGGCATGGTCATGGACGTCGCTCGTACGTCCACGATTCATGCGGTTGCTCCCCATTTTCTGTGGCCGTTCGCGGTTCAGTACGCGGCGCATCAGATCAACCTTCAGCCCCGAGTCTCCTTGCCGGAGACCTCCCCTACTCTGCGGTGGACGGGGAAGGTTGGCGATGCGTCTGCGTTTCGTGTCTGGGGACCTCGGGCTTTTGTCCGCGACTTGTCTGCAGACAAGCTGTCCCCCCGTGCTGTTCCCTGCGTCTTCCTTGGCTTCCCCCCGGACGCGCCTGGTTGGCAGTTTTACCACCCCACCTCGCGTCGTGTTTTGTCCTCCCAGGACGTCACGTTTGACGAGTCGGTTCCTTACTACCGTCTCTTCCCCTACCGCACTGCGCCCCTCCCCCCGCCGCCGCTCTTCCTCGCGCCAAGTCCCCCCCGGTAGACCCCCTTCCCCCTCAGGGTCCTGCCCCCTCAGGTGTGTCCCAGGTTGACGCAGTCGAGCCTGTCGAGGTAGCTGTTGACTCTGGTGCTGCTCGGGGTGCTGAGCCTGCGGGTGCGGGGCCTGGGGGTGCTGAGCCTGGGGGTGCTGAGTCTGGGGGTGCTGAGCCTGGGGGTGCTGAGTCTGGGGGTGCTGAGCCTGGGGGTGCTGAGCCTGGGGGTGTGGAGCCTGAGGGTGCTGGGCCTACTCGTGTGGAGTCTGGCAGTGCTGGGTCTGGGGGTCCCTCGGGTGCTTCGTCCCGGCGGGAGCTCCCCTCTCCTCAGGAGCTGCGCGAGTGGTTTGCTCGGCGCTGGAGCCGTGCTGCCGGAGCTGGAGGTGCTGCTGGCGCTGGCGGTTCTGCTGCTACTGAGGGTGTTGGTGCCACGGGTTCCGGAGGTGCTCGTACTGGAGGTACTGGAGCTGCTGAGCCTGGGGGTGCTCCTTGTGCTGGATTTGCTGGTGGTGCTGGAGCTGCTGGTGGAGCTTCTGGAGCAGGTGCTGCTGGAGGTGCTGGAGCTACGGCTGTCGAGTCTTCCGGTGGTCCGGCTGGAGTTGGAGCTGCAGGGGGTGTTGGCGCTGGAGGTGCTGCTGGCGCTGGTGCTTCTGAGGGTGCTGGAGTTGGTTAGATACTAAGGGGTACACAATTCTAGGGTTTCATATTTGTATCACACTCAAACCTTAGTCAATCATTCCTCATTCTTTCACAACGATGACTCGCCACCAGTCCATGGCGGGGCCCCTTAGCAGCGAAACGGCATACCGAATCTTCGCTGCGTCTGACTCGACGTAATTGGCGTCGAAGAAGACGTTCATCGTGAAGACCCACGATTGAACCGTCGGACCTCCACGCTGGCTCGGGTCGAAGCAGGGCGGGCGTTGCGGCTTGAGTGGCATTGGTGCCATAATGGCCTGTTCGCCACTTGTCGCCGCGAACTCCACGTGCCGACGGGCTTCGCGAGGCTCCCGCGGGCTTGGTGCGACCCTGTTTCCTCCCATGCCAGGCATCGGCTGGGCGGCACCATCGCTGGCTGCGCCTGAGCGCTGTCCCACGCTGTTGTTTTGTGTTGGTGTGCCGGACGAGATGACGATCGGCTCGTCTGATTGTGCAGATGCATTTGTCGGTGCGTGTGGTGGCGCTGGAGTGTTCATCGTTGATTGTTGACGCGCGGAGTCACGTTCCGCCGTGAGCGTCGCAATTTCGAGCGTCGAATCTTCAAGTTGGCGCACCAGACGGTCGAGCTGCTCCTGCGTCAATGTGGCGAGCGTGAATTCGGCCATGGCGGGGGTGTCGGGCGAGCTCAGCGAGAGCCTCGGTCGTGGCCGTGCGTGCTTACGAGAGAGCACTACAAGCGGCGGTGCTGTGTCGCTGAGAGACGTCTACCCCCCCCAAAAATTGAGGTAGTGGGGAAGCGAAGGTGTGGGGGCGGTCCGAGAGGAGATCGTAGGCTCTGAATACCAAGTGTTACGAGTGCAAGTGAGTGAACGAACGAGAATTGCACTATCGAAGCAAGA
Source organism: Closterium sp. Naga37s-1 (assembly GCA_947471745.1). NCBI lineage: Eukaryota > Viridiplantae > Streptophyta > Zygnematophyceae > Desmidiales > Closteriaceae > Closterium > Closterium sp. Naga37s-1. Next base: position 709,382 of record CANJKZ010000498.1, on the reverse strand, counting down.
GTACAATGAGCGAAGGCATGAGCGAAGAATATATAGCGAAACTACAGTGGTAACGGTAATGGACTGTGGTTGTCGCGCGACGGGCCTGGGACTGAGGTTGGGAAAAAGTGTCGAAGCGGAGGCCCGGAGCGCGGGTTACCCGCCGAGCCGTAAGGTCGGGGTGCGATGTGCGAAGGTGGCGGGCGGATTGTCGATGCGAGGGTTGCGAGTGGTAACGGTGCTGACTGTGGTGCTACAGTGATGTACGCGTTGAGCAGGGATGCGAAGTAAGGAAAAGGAAATTTCCTTACAGCTATGAAGATTGAATATTTTGGCTTGTCTCTATGTATTTCGTTCTGAATGTTATGACCATAAACTGGAAGTGTAATTTTCAAAGATGTGGTTGTTGGAGACAAGTGCCTTGCCACCATCCTCCTTGTCCTCACGCGCCTCTTCCCTTATCGCCTCGCCATTGTCGCCGTTGTCGTGCTGAATCCTGATTCCTGGATCCTCCTGATCGCCGCATTGATGACTGCCTCCCTCCCTCCCTCCGCTCCGTACTGTCGGGTTGTGCACTACGTACACTGTACTGTACTATTCTGTACTGTACACCACCTTACGAATACAGTGCACTACAGAACTGCATTCTGTATCTCATCTATCACAACTTCCCGCACCAAGGTGAAGACATCCCCTCGCCCAAATCCCGGTCCCGATGAGAGCCCCTCCATCTCATTGCAGCCTACACTTGGAAGGTTGATGGGATGAGACTCCAGACGTGAGTCACGGACGGCACTCCAAAACGACGACTTTCGTCCACACAATCAGCGATGCGACTTGCTGACTCTCCGCGCTTCACACGTAGTGTCCTGCGCTGCGGACAACTCGTGCCTGGAGATAAATTTCCCGACCAATGTTTGGCACTTTTTTAAATTTCCGCCATGTCGTGACATATTCGACTTGCCGATCTGTCCTATGCGATTAGGGATCCTAATTTATTCTCCCAGAGCTGGATGATTGGCAATCGCTCATGTCGATTTACGCGTCGCCGTACGACGCGTCAGACGATGGCGGCATGCCGGACGAGCTTCCCCGAACCATCAGCCTCGAGCGGTCCTTCGCTGCCCTTTATGGCTTGCAGAACAGCCAGCAGCAGCAGCAACAGCAGCAGCAGAGGAAGTTTCGCGGATGGACTAAGATGGGTTCATTCTTCGGTTCGTCCAATTCCAACGCAGCTGCTGAAGCCTCCCGCCGGGCCTCCGCTGCGGGTTCGTCAGCGGAGGATCGGAAAGCAAATGCGGCCCCGTCCCTGCTACGAACAGTATCGCTACCCAGTCGCGCCGCTGCGCTGAAAGCACAGCGGCAGCAGCAGCAGCAGCAGCAGCAGCGGGAGGTGCAGCAGCAGCAGCGGGAGGTGCCAAGGACGGGGCGATCGGCGGAGGAGGAGGAGAGAGAGAGGCAGCGGCAGATCGAAATGTTCGGCACCGTTCTTGCTGATGACGTGCCCCTCCCCCCGCCGGTACGCACCATTCCCGATCACTCATCCCCCTCCAGTACGCACCATCACTCATCACCCGTCGAGCCTCCTTTGGGTTGCGGCGCGTGTGTGCGAGATCCGACCGACGATCGCGCGCGCTGCCTTGGAGCACCGTTGCTTCAACGCCCCTCCTCGCTCGCCTAACCCCGCCACCTTTGCTCTCTCTGCCCACCTTCCCCTCTTCCGTGCCTCCTCCCCTCACCCCCCGCCTACCCAAGCAGGGATATGATTACGGCGCCGACCTCTCCCCCGACCACCCTTCGTTCCCTTGCCCAGCCGCAGCAGCGCCGCCGTCGCCGCCTGAAGCGGCGGTGGGTCAGGGGTACGGGGGGCGACCGGGCGCGGATTACGAGGACGGCAGTAGCGACGGGGAAGGCGACCGCTCTGGGATAATTGGAGCAGCCGCAGGGGGGAGGGGAGGGGGGAGGCGGGTGAGGGCGGAGTATTGCCCGCGGGCAGTGCGTGAGTTTAGGCGCACGACGTCGTCCCCCGTGCCCAAGTGCCCGCCTGCTTCCGCGCCCGTGGGCGCGGCGGGCGCAAGAGACCGGCGCCTGGCGGGGGACTGTGTGGGAGCGACCTTCAACGGGCCCTTCAGCAGCGGCGAGGCCGCCGGGGGCGGAGCGAGCATGGGCGGCGGCGGCACTGCGGGTGGCGGCAGGGCGGACGACGAAGTGCGCGTTGGCGGTGGGGGCGCTGGGATCGGCGGGGGCGCTGCGCCTGCTGGTCGCGCCACGAGCGGAACCGCAGGGGCCATGGGGACTCCGTCCCGCGCGTCTGGGCCGTTTGTTGCGCCTCCTGCCGCCAGCAGCAAGCCGCCCGTGAGAGGCGGGTTTGGGCGCAGCACGAGTGTCACACAGACGCAGGGGAATGCGGCGGAGGCCGCCGCTCCTTCGGGCGTGGCTGGAAGCGGCGGGGGTGGTGCGGGGGGAGGGCGCAGGGGGTTCCGGCGCGCCATGTCGATGGAGCTGCGGCCGCGCGCGAGAGCCAACAGGGCGCCGCTCGCCCTTAACCCGCTCGACGCCTCCCCGCCAGCAAGCAGCGCTGCCAGCGCATTCCCCCGGCCGCCCGTCCCATGGGCAGCAGCGGACGATCCTTGCTCCCCCTCTGCCCCCCTCCCTCCCCCCCAAAAGCAGCCGCCCCCGTCCCTCCCCGCGTCGTCCTCCCCCTTCGGCCGTCCTCCCCCCGGCAGCAACCACAGCGCCCGCGGGTGGGCGGCGTGGACGCAGGCAGATGAAGCCTCCCCCAGAGCCGCCTTCGCGCCGCCCTTCTTGCGCTCCTCGTCCGTCGGAGGCCCCTCCCCCTCCGCCCTGCGCAACCGAGAGCTGCCCCCGCCCGCCCCCCCCTACAGCGCGCACCCGAACCCACATGCAGGGATAGGCGCGTGGGCAGGAGCAGGCGGAGGGGGAATGGGCGCAGCGGCGGGCGGAGGGTATGGGTGGGCATCCCTGGGGTCGCAGCGGTCGTTAAGTCCCGAACGCGCGGAGTCCAGCCAGGTGAGCCGCGCAGGGCGCGGGGGGGGGGTGCGGCGGGTGGGCAGGCGGGGAGGTTCAATGCGCGAGAGAGGTGCAGACAGGACAAGCGCGAGGGAGAGGCATGGCAGCGGGGCGAGTTGCCCTCATGGCATGCCCATGCACTCGTACCTCCTCATGAATCTCTTTCGTTTGCCCCCTCTCAACCCTCCCTTATGCTCCTCCCCTTTCCCCCCGCCCTGCCCCTTACGGCAGGGGCCGCTGGGTCTGGTGCAGGAGAGCAGCGAGGAGGGCGAAGAGCCGCGCGTGGGGGGAGGCGTGGGGGAGAGACTGGGCGCAGGGGGAAGGGGCTCCAGGGAGCGGAGTGGAGAGAGGTATGGGGGAGCGAGGAGGATGGGTGGGCGGGCGAGGGAAGGCAGGGCGAGAGGGCGAGATGAGGAGAGTGAGAGCGAGAGTGAGAGTGAGAGTGAGAGTGGAAGTGGGAGCGAGAGTGGGAGTGGGAGAGAGAGGGGCAGTGGGAGTGGGTCGGGAAGCGAGAGTGAAGAGGACAGAGGGGGGCGGAGAGCCCAGCAGCAGCGACCACGTGTGGGCGGCGGGGCACGGGCGCTTGGGGAGGGGCGGGGTGTAGTGGGGGGGAGGGGGAGGTGGGAGGGGCGGGGGAGGGTTCTGCAGGGCGTAGTGGGCAGGGGGAGCGTGGGCAGGGATGGACTAGCACGGGGGGTTGGGGGAGCGATGGGGGCAGCAGGGGGGCCGGCGTGGGAGGGGGGGGACGAGGAGGCGGGGGAGGAGAGTCCTCGCGAGGCGACTGTGCGGTGTGTGGCGCCGTCCATGCACTCGCTGCTGCGCCTCGCCTCCCACTCGCGCCACCGCAGCCTCGACGCCTCCCCCTCCTCCGCCTACCCCTCCGGCTCCCCCGTGCCCCTCTTCCGCCCCGTTTCCCGCCCCGCCCCCCCTGCCTGCGCCCGCAGCCCTGCCCGCCTGGGCGCGTGGGGAGCAGGGGGGGGGGCAGGGCGCGTGGGGGGGTCGCCTGGGAGAGAGGGGAGTGGCGGAGGGGGCGAGGAGGAGGAGAGCGTGATGCTGCTGCGGGCGAGCACTTTGCATGAGAGCAGCACTAGTAGCAGCAGGCGTGGTGGCTGGCATGAGGAGAGGCAGGCAGAGGCAGGGGGGCAGGGCAGTGGGGCAGGCGTGGGGGGTGCGGTGCAGGTGGGTGGGAGGGAGGCGAGGAGGGGGTTGGTAAGGTCGGCCAGTGGGGTGGAGCCGAGGCACTGCCGCAACCGCAGTGCGGGCGGCGGCATGAGCATCGGCGCCACAGGCAGCGTTGGCGTCGCTGCCTCTTCCGCCATGGGGCCCTTTGAGAACTCGTTTCTTCCCAGAGCACCGGCAATAGCACCTCCACCTGCAGCAGGGCAGGCCCGAGTGGATCCTCTCAACCCTCGAAGGGGTCTGGTTCGGTCGGCCAGTGGAGTGGAGGCGAGGCACCGGCGGGAGAGGAGTGGAGGAGGTAGCAGCAGCGGCAGTGGGGGGGGTGCAGGCATGGGGTGGTTGGCGGGCAGCATGGGGGCAGGAGAGCAGGTGAGCTTGGGGGAGGAGGGGCAAAGTGAGGCGAGAAGGGCGTTCACGCGGTCGAGCAGCGGCGTGGAGGCGCGGCACAGGAGGCAGCGCAGCAGCGGTGCTGGCGGCACGGGCGGTGCGGGCGGCATTCTCGGCTCGCTGATGCTGCGCCCGGTTGCAGCAGATGGAGGCACGGCGGGCGACAGGGACGGTGGTGGTGAGGGCAAGGCGAGCAGCAAGGGGGGGGGCTTTGGGTTGGTGCGCATGGCTACGATGGAGAGGCGGCGCGGCAAAGGCCGCAGCAACTCCGTGGTGGATGACAGACTGGCCGTCAGCCCCTTCCAGGACCTCTCCTGGGATTAGCGTTCCATGTGTGGACTGCTCCGGGGTTGCAGTATTTATGTCACCAGGTAGAAACAAGGATAGTTGCGATGTGGTGATTAGGGGCTGTGGACCCTCGCCCACGTTTGGCTCTGGGAAGTTCAGAAGCTTTGATCTGGACCCCATTTATGTTTTGCTGATGATGGGGAGCGTGGGGGCACACAGCATTTATTCAGGCAATTACTGTGCTTCCTTCCCCCAGCCCCGACTCTTGACTAAACATGGACCATGAAAGAAAACATGGCGAGGTGGTGTTTGTGGTGCCAGGATTGCCACAGTGCATGTTGAGACACGCATCCTCTTCGTGTCTCAGAGTCAGGGTTCAGGTTGCCTGAACTTTTTGTGGTTCTGGACTGTATTATGGAAGACAATCTTCTTCACTTATAAATGCGAAAAATCCGTTGATGCATACCAAAATTCTGGCCAAAAAACCTATCAAAAATGTATCCATCCAGAATGGGTTACAGCGTCATGTTTACGTAAGGGTGGTCTGGATGAGGAGACGAGCAATCACGTAGGGATCAGCGTTGGCAGCAGGACGCCTGTCCTCGAGGTAGCCCTTCCCTTCCAGGGCAACACCCAGAGGAATACGAATAGAGGAACCGCGGTCAGCAACACCAGACCTGCAAAGCAGGATAACATTGCAGACGTTAGTAGACAACTCTAAAACTCGGCAGAAGTTAAAACGCAACAGAAAGACACTCACCTGAAAGTGTTGATGTTGGCAGTCTCGTGCTTGCCGGTCAGCCTCTTCTCGTTGCCAATGCCGTAGTTAGAGATGTGCTCATAATGCCTCTTCGACAGCTTCTCAACAGCTTCCTCAATAGCCTGATCAGTTTCAAAATGTGAAGTGTCAAGATTCTTTCCCAGATGAACTCAGCCACATCCCTGCTTGACCAGTACTGACCTTCATGCCACCTTCCTCGCGCATGGCCTTGGTAGAGTAGTTGGTGTGTGCGCCAGTGCCGTTCCAGTCTCCTTGCATGGGCTTGGGGTCGAGTGTTACGACAATGCCGAAGTCCTCACCAAGCCTGGAAGTTATGTAAACTCAGTAAGTCTCGCGACGGTTCAGAGGAGCAAACGACTAGCAAACGACTAGAGCACACCTGTTCAGGAGCCACCGGGCAACCATGACGTGGTCGCCGACCTCGAGAGGACCAGCAGGACCAATCTGGAACTCCCACTGTCCGGGCATAACCTCGGCGTTGATACCGCTGATCTTCAGACCGGACTGAAACGCATGACCGGGGGTTTTACAGCAACTTGAGCAATAGTGGTGGATGTTTGACAGCGACAGGAATAAAAGCTAGAGCGTTTTGGTACCTTAATGCACGCATCCATGTGTGCCTCAGCCAGAGGACGACCGTAGACAGCCTCCAGACCAACACCGCAGTAGAAGGGACCCTGGAATGAAAGTAAGCAGGCACGAGGTCAGAACCGCCGTACTGTAAGGGGCTCTAGCGGGTAATGCAAGCAAAATAAGCAACATTACCTGAGGGTCGGGGTAGCCGATCTCGGGCCAGCCGTAGACACGACCGGTCCTGCCGAACATGGTATACTCCTGCTCGAAACCGAACCAGGTATCAGCGTCCAAGATCTCAGGGTTAAGAAGATCTTGGAGCTTGCGGCGAGTGTTGGTCGCGTGAGGGGTGCTGTCAGGGTTCAACACTTCGCAAAGGACAAGCACATCGTTGCCACCGCGGATGGGATCCGGGCAAGTGAACACAGGGCGAAGGATGCAGTCGGAGCTGTGGCCCTCGGCCTGACCAGTGCTGCATTGTGAAAAAAACACACATTGAGTTCCAGCTGAGGAATCAAATCTTAGGGCTGAAACGCGATAAAACACGCGGCTCGTTTGATGGCTCACCTAGAGCCATCGAAGGACCAATCGGGGAAGTTAAGAGATCCGATTTCACGAGGGTCCTGAAGCACCTTGGTCTTCGAGCGCATCTCATTGAACTTCAAGCCCTTAGTGCCTTCCAGGCCATCCATCCAGATGTACTCAGCTCGCTGTGCGATGGCTTGCACGGAAAAGCCACCAACCTGGGAACCAATAACAGCAGTCGTTAGTGCAGCTCCAAAACAATTATAAAGAGCAGGTATAGTACTACGCTATGGGAGATTTGTTACCTTGCGGGACTGAACCCTAACGAAGGACCTGACATTAGCCTTCAGCTCATTGTTGCCAGCAAGGGACCCGCAAACGGGAACCCCGACGATCTGCCAAGCACGATGAGATAATAGCTCAATTACGCCGTATGGATAACACAATTCGACCAGAGATGCGCTCCAGTATCTCTACCTGGGAAGAGAGCTTTGAGGCACGCTGGCCGCCAAGCTTGGCAGCAGCAGTAGAGGGCAGGGTAGCCTGGAAGGTGGCGGACGCCATAGCAGCAGCGCGCCCAGATCTTGTCTGAACAGGGAAGTGCAAATGAGAGTAGGAGAAAATGGGGAAAAAGAAATGGTCTTTCACCCAAGACCCACTGGCGAACCAGGTTTGGCCTGGACAAGTAAAGGGGACCGTCGATATACCGTAACAGGTTCGGGAACGGCTGCGATTAAGAGCCGAAGTAATCGCAGAAATCATATGGGACTGATGTCCAATCGAAATGCACAGATGAGAACACTAAGTCGTTTCACGTGGATATCGCCAAACCAATGCAGCCTTAGGTTTGCTGCTAGTGGGCAAGAATGCCACGAAGGCATACACGTCGGATGGATGACGAGCCAAACCAGTCATGTGGCCCTCCCAAAGCCCGAACCTCAAAAGATACGTGAATCTCAGCGCAACCTAACCGTTCCAAATCCTTTTGTTCAAAACATTGGAAACATATCTTGTAACAGTTAATAAAAGGCTTATAGACTTCCAATATCATTCCTGGCAAGCAATGTCTCATACACTATTCATAAGTTTTAGTATAATTTTTACTCTTTATATTTTTCGGGAACAGTAAAAAATTAACGATCAACCTAGGTCGAAGCTGGTTATCGAATATAACCTTTTGGTTCTCAATTTGATTATTAACATATTCGGTAGACATGACTTGTTGCAAATCTAGGAATCACGGAACAAATAAATCACACGTTTTGGCTGGTAATATGCTGAGCTTGGCATATCTGCTTAGGAAAGTGTAGGAATGGGTAAGCATTTTCCTAAATGTATTTGTCTTTCCTTGTATTCCTTATACAATTGTGCTCTCGATACAGACGCAATGTCCCAGACTTGGCACACTAAACCAGCGCCACCAGCTGGACCCTCCCACACAGCTGCAATTGCCACTCTGCACTTCCCGCACCCAAGTTACCTGGCCATGGCGCTTCGGAAACTTCCACGAGGACACCGCGGTCGCTCGCGGTGGACAGTTGGCGTATCGCTCAGCAGTTTCGCCGCATTTTCCTCACGATACCAGGGGCCCGCCACTGTGGCGCTGGCGTCTCCCTTCTGAGCCGTCGTTGCAGCTTCCGCCGTGCTGCAGCGCCGCCGTGGATGCCGTGTCGTGCGAGGTAGATGGAGCAGCGGCGAAGCAGCGCGTGAACGAATGGAGAGTCGAGGCTTGGTTCCCGTACTGCTGGCTGTGGCGTGCCACGGCGCTTGAGATTTGGCCCGGCTTTAGGGACGGTGGCGACTCACGTATGCCGCACTTTGTCGGTCCTGCCTCAACCACTCCCCGTCTCGATTAGCAGTCGTCTCAACAAGACGCGCGAGGAGGATCCACCCGTCGAAAAAAATCATCGTCGGAGAGACTAGGGCGATCGTGAGGTATACGACTGAGAGAATACTCGGCGAGTTGGAGTTACAGTGCAGCAGAGGCGGCGGTGCTGCCGACATGGACGTTCTTCTTATGGCTGCCGGCACTCTCGGCGACGTGCTGCCGTTCCTCGCGCTCGCCATGCACCTCGCCGTGCGATACGGCCACCGAGTCAGGTGAATGGGGGGGGGGGAAAGGGAGGGGGGGGGGAGTGTTGAGCAGTGGGGTGGTAGACAACCACATCGACACAGAGCAGGAGAAAATCCAAGGTTTTGGACGGGTGGTTATTAACTTAATCAAGACGCAGAAGATGAAAGCATGGCGCGGAGACGCTATCAGCATGGGTGCCTGCCCACAGGTGTGGGGGCTGAATAGGAAGATGCCGTGGTTCTCCTTGGCATGTTATTCCTGGCACCTGCGGTGCTGCCTTGTGCCGCCAATCACTGCACGTGCTTGAGCACAGAAACGCGGGGCGCAAGCGAGTGGTGGTTGGGCTCTTTCACGCTGCAGCCGGGGGAGCTCTCCCACCTGGCGTGCTGGTTGCGTGCTGGTTGCGTGTTTTCTTTGCGCGGCTGTCTTGTTGCGACTTCCCTGTCAGCTGTCATGAGCTATATCGTCATTATGGTTCAGCACGGTATAGTGCACCCTTTTCCTCCTCTGCTCACCTTGACTCGTGTTAGTGTTACATGTGTGTGTCTGATCTGATGTATGTGTGTGGCATGGGATGCATGGCGCGCGTGGGATGCATGGCGCGCGTGGGATGCATGGCACGCGTGGGATGCATGGCGCGCGTGGGATGCATGGCGCGCGTGGGATGCATGGCACGCGTGGGATGCATGGCACGCGTGGGATGCATGGCACGCGTGGGATGCATGGCACGCGTGGGATGCATGGCAAGCAGGCTGGCAAGCCATGCGGACTACGGCCCTCTTGTGCTGCAGTGCATGGAGGGAATGGCGCATGGCGGCGAAGCAGGGGAGCGGCAGGGGCGAGCGGGAGATGGAGGCGAAGGGAAAATGAGAAGAGCCGAGGAGGGAGTTGAAGAGGAAGGGGAAAAAAGGGGGGATTTGGGTAGCAGCATAACGGACAAGGGATCTGAAGAGAGGATGTGGATGGAGAGCAGTGAGGGTGAGAGGGCGTGGGGGCGAGGCGAGATGGATTTCTACCCGCTTGCAGGCGACCCTACTGCCCTCAGCACGTGTGAGTGCCTGCTTGCCCTCTGCGGTGCTGACTCCTGTCTCCTCCTGACTGCCAGTTCGGGAGCATGCATCGTTGCTGCTGGCGAATGATGCATCAGGCATTCAGCCTTACGGCCTTATTCCATGTGACGCACATTTGCCATGTGATTAAGGTCTCTGGGGTTGGGTCGGCTGCATGTCCTGGGAACGGTATTATTACGGCCTGGGGTCATATACAGTGCTTGTGTGTGTGGCTGGCACGCGTTTCACTTCTCGCCGCCTCCTTTCGCTGCCTGCTAAATAAACACACCCGATATCCCCTTCCATCCTCGTCCATCCCATGCGCATGCCATACATGTTCCCTCTCCATTCCGCATCTGCAAACACTCATCGCAACAACATCATGCTCGCTTGTCACGACGGCCAGTGATGGTGAGGAATGGCGGCGTGTTCCCCAGGAGCTTCTCGGAGCTGCGGCTGCTGCGCCAGCAGTACAGGGCCATCCTGGAGTCCACGTGGCCTGCCTGCACTGCTGCCTTCCCGCATTCTGCGGGGGCACTCAGCACCGGGGGCGGCTGTGACTCAGGGGGTGAAATGGGCGGAGAGGAGGGGCATGTGGATGGGGACGGTGCGACTGGGCATGGGAATGGGCATGGGGATGGGCGGGGAAGAGGAGAAAGGCCATGCCAGTCGGCTGGGGAGGGAGGGGGGGCAGGAGCAAAAGGGGGCCGCAGCAGGAGGTTCAGGCCGCATGCCATCATCGCCAACCCGCCTGCTGCTGGTACTGCTGCACTTTCAAGCTACTAGAGTATGGCTCCTCGTTTGTGCCCCCCTTGCCCGTTTCTTCTCCTGCTGTTGCTTGTTACGGTTTGACTGTGCGCAAGCAGAGGATGGCATCCACTCGTCTCTTCCCCGCCGTCCCCTCCATACCTTCCCTTCCGCACTGATGCATTTCACTTTGACTTGCCGGTCGTTGTCCTTACCATTACCTGTCCACCAGGTCACATACACTGTGCGCAAAAGCTTGGGGCTCATCTCCACATCCTCTTCACCATGCCATGGCGGTATGTGCCACTTGTTCCTGCCATGCCATGTCATTCATATCATATCATATGATATCAAATCATATCATATCATATCATATCATATCATATCACATGCGTCTATGGATGTTTTCCATACTCCTTGTCCAACCTTCGACATTCCTTTTTCTCAGACTCCATCCCCCTCCCTCTCCAGATCCTCTCTCCCCCCCCTCATCCCTACCACCCACCTCTCCTCCCTGCCAGCCCCACGGCAGCATACGCGCACCCGTTTTCCCCCTCGGCGCTGCGCTCGCTGGCGTACATGTCGCCGGCGGTGCTGCGGGCATGGGTGCACCGCGGGTCGTACAGGCTGGTGGAGGCCTTTGTGGGCGCGGGCGTCTTGGACATCACCAACCAGGTCAGCTCTGCACCACCACGGCGCCCGGGCGCTATGGGGGGGTGACGGATGTGGGGTGACGGGTGAGGGGTGGGGAGTGAGGAGCTAGGGGCAAGGAATAAGGGGTGAGGGGTGCCCCTCAAATCCCCTTGCTCTACCCCTTGCTCTCCGCATCAAATCCCTTCTTCTCGTCTTTTTCTCTGCTTGCCTTTTCCTCGCTTCCCTTCCCTCCCCACGTCGCCCCCCCCTCCCGCATTCCGTGTCTTTCGCGCTGTCTTGCCCTCCTCTGATGGCTTTCCTCTTCACACCCTCCCCGCTATCCCCCACGCTGCAGTTCCGCACGCGCACCCTACACCTAGACCCTCTCTTCCTCACGGACCGTCCCTTCTCCCACCTGCTGCGCCTGCCCATCCCCTTCTCCTTCTCCTGGAGCCCTCTCCTCGCGCCCAAGCCAAGGTACTGTGCCACTCACCCCCTGCTACACTGCCGCTGGGTGTTCATGTGCCTGTGCTGCTCATGTGCCTGTGCTGCGCCCTCACTTTCCTTCAACTCTCTGTGTCTGCTTTTGTCGTACTCCATGCGTTCGTGCATTAAATGTGCGTCTGCGGGCATGCGTGCGGGTGTGTGCGTATATGGCCGGGTGGGGGAGTGCACGTGCGTGTGTGCGCTGGTATATCTTTGCATGGCAGTGACTGGAACGACCTGGTTGACGTGGTGGGCTTCATTCACCCCCCACTGCATCATGCACCCAGCGCTAGAGAAGCCAGTGCCGTGCCGCCACCAACACCACCATCCTCGCCCCCATCTGAAGCACGGACTCTTGAGTCGGCACCCCTGCCTGAATCACCTACACTACCTGCATCAGAGGAGGAGGCAGCAAGACCTGCAGCAGCAGCAGCAGTAGCAGCAGCAGGAGGCGAAGCAGGCGAGAAAGAGGAACAAGGGGAACGCAAACCAGCACCGCCAAGCGATCCACTCCCGCCGTCTCCGCCCTCCTTCCACCCTCCGCCCGCCCTCGTGTCCTTCCTCGCCGAGGGTCCCGCACCTCTCTTCGTGGCGTATGGCAGCATGCAGCTGAGCAAACCATGCTACGTGGCCCGCTGTGTGCTCAAGGCTGTGGGCCTGCTGGGCGTGCGAGCCATCATTGGCAGCGCTGCCATTCGCCAGCACCGCTGCTGCTCCTCCTCCCACTGCCTCGTGGCTGGAGGGCGCACCCGCAGGGGGGGAAAGGGACGTGCAGGTGTGGGCGGGAGGGTTGAGGAAGGGGGAGGGAAGCGTGAGGGGAAAGGCCGTCAAGGCAGGCATGCGGAGAGGAATGTGGCAGGGAGGGAAGCAGGAGGGAGTGTGGAGGGCGGAGGTACTCAGGGGGGAGCAGAGGAAGGGGGTGGGGGTGGGGAGGGAGAAGGGGAGGGCGAGTGTGAGGTGGTGCAGCAAGGGGGTGTGCTGTTTGTTGGGTCTGTGGCTCATGACTGGCTCTTTCCCCACTGCTCTGCCACGGTGAGGCAAACCACCCACAGCACTCTGTGGCACAAGTAGAGCTTAAATAGCCAGTCCCTCACACCCCTCGCGGCATACCCTTGTTCCTTTTTCTCTAGCTGTCTTGCATGAAGGGTTTCAACCCTTGTTTCCGTTGGGCGCACCTGTTTTTTTAGAATTCTCCAAAAACAGATTCAGCCTTTCCATCGGGCGCAGCACATCTCTTCCTACTGCTGTCCGTCTCTCCCTTCTCCTCTGTCCTCTTGTTCTCCCGTGGTGATGCGCGCGTGGTGTGGTGTGGTGTGGTGTGGTGTGGCATGGGCAGGTGCACCATGGGGGGGCGGGCACAGTGGCAGCATCTATCAGGGCGGGCTGCCCCATCCTGCCCATGCCGTTCTTTGGAGACCAGCACTTCTGGTACCCCACTCCTGCACTCTACCACACGCCACTCTACCACACACCACTCTACCACACTCAGATGAGTCCGTTTTTTGAGTCGACGCAGAAGTCTTGCTCGTGTTTCTATACACCGGTTCTGTCTACCACAAGGCACACAGCTCCTTATCATCACTCCATACAATCCGTGGTCCTCTTGCATGCACGTGCACCTCTTCCCCCAATCTCCCCCCAGGCCTGCTGTGCTGCACAGCCTGGGCGTGGCCCCGCCTGCTCTGCCCATCCACCGCATCTCCCCTCGCCGCCTCCTCTCCTCGCTGCGCCTGCTGCTGCAGCCTGCTCTCAAGGCGCGTGCCATGCAGCTCAAGAACAGCTTCCTTCTCGAGTACGTGCCCCCTCTCCTCTCCAACACCGCGCCGCTGCCTGCTCTTTCAGCTGCCCTTTGCAATCCCTGCTTTCCCTTCTTGTGCTATGCCGCAGCGCCTGCCCTCCTTCCCCACGTATCTTTCCATGCAGCCACAACGGCGGCAGTGAATCAATTGCTCAGCTTCTGCTTGCTCTCTGTCTCCCAGCCCCCTCCTCACCCACTTAATTCGCTCCCCTCCCTCCCCCCCCCGCGCGTGCGGCGCTCTCACGCTGCGCAGGGGCAATGGGCTGCTGCGAGCAGCTCACTCCTTCCACCTGCACCTGCCACCTCGCCTGCGTTGCCTGCTACACGAGGGGCCAGAGCAGGCGGACAGGATGCGTGGAGGCAGCAGAGCGTCAGATGTGTTAGGGCTGTGTGGCAATCCAGTGCCATGCGGAGGAGAGCGTGAGGGAGTTCACGACAGCTGTGTAGGTAGCTCTCAGCAGCAGGACAGGCAAGGGGTTGCTGGGCAGGAGATGGAGGAGAAGATGAGGGGGCAGGAGGCAGAGATTGAGGTGGAGGCATTGCCTAGAAGGCGGCGTTTTTTGCCCAAGAGTTGGGTGTTCTGGAAGCGAAAGGGACACCAAGAGCAGCCTTCTGACTCGCAGGTGAACGCTGTGTCTCTTATTCTGGTACTTGTAACATTCAATGAGCTTTTGTGGCCTCCAGCCAGTGAATTCTACCTTGTCCTTTTGTGCGCTCAGGAAGCTTCTAGGGAAGGAGCATCAACAGCTGAGTGGGACCGAGTGCTCTACCAACGTCGCTCACATGCTCTCTTCATAGCCGTCTATAGAGTACCTTCAGCCATTGCAAGTGTTTTCACATCGAAACCTAGTGCCGCACAAGCATAGTACGTCTTCAAGTTTTCCGTATCTTCATGTGGATATGTTCTTGGTGCGCTGATAAGATTTTAATACTGCTGGTGTAGTTTGATGACCAAATTATATTATTTCAGTCCTAATCTCCAAGACAAGATACGGTAACCCCACCCTCCCCTAGCCCCCCACTCTTTCCCGCACCCCCTCTCCCCTCATGGAAAATCGAATACAGTATACTTGTGTTGTTCGGTTTTAGTGTAGTCATCGTTATAAGCCTCCACGTCCTACAATAATTGTCACAATTACTGTAGGCCCACAATTATTTTGAGGGTAGAGGGTAAATTATTGGTACACCATTATTGGTGTGAATGGGGTCGTCATACGAGGGGTAGATAATGCATAAATACCCAGCTGTGTCACTTGTTCATCACCATTCCATCATTCAATGATCAATGCAAGATTTCTACCTTGTTCTTTTCTACAAGCACGTTTCCGCTAAGCTAGCACAATGCCTTTCTAGCATCCCCCTCCCCTTGAATGCCGAAATCTCCGAAATTGTGACATGACTCTGCAAGGAGTCTACGATGCAGTGTCATAGTTGTGAGTGGCACGTTCCACCATGAGGTGGTGAACCGGTTTTGACAGTTTTGCACCACGTCCTTAGGCGCACGCCAACTGAATTGAGCACATACTTCTTCGCCTGCCCTGCCAAATTCGTCATGAAAGCAGATGGAACGTTATGGGGACGTGAACAAATGTTGATAACACTTTCAAAGATCACAGGTTACACAACTAAGTCAACGAAAAAACTGTATGTTCGGAAAACCCCAGAAGGAGGTTTGGTGGGAAAATCGAGAACCAATCGCGTCAAAAACCCGCTCAAATCCTTCGACCAATCACGCGAAAGTGGTGCAAGTTTTGGGGCCGACTCGGTAATTCTGGATGTTGTCAAGACAGTAAGCAGGAATGATTGCATTTAATGAATTGAGGGTACAAGTACTAACCCTAATATTGGGTTGTACCCCATATGGGCTACCCCACTATAACCTACACACAACTAGCACAGATGTGGTTTGACACACCCCCATAGGCAAAGTGGGGAGAACAAGGGGTCACAAGACCAGTCAAGAAAAGCAAAGCAAGCTCAGGGTGGATCACAACGTCACCACGCACTTCGAGCACAAGCAAGAGGGCCAGGGTTTAGGGTAGAGGTATATATGCAACAGCAACAGTGCAGTGATCACTACCTACCAAGAGTAAACATGCAGGCATATATATGTGTATATATCACAGTACAACCAAAGTCTACAGCAAGTGAGGAAACGTAGGCACCAGGCCTAGAGCAGTGTAGTAGCGCTGATGATCACCAGCTGGAAGGGCCTTGGTGAAACATTAACCGTGTTGGCCTGGGTGGGCACATGAGCAACACGAAGCTGACCACACTGCTGCAACTCTCAAGCAAGGAAGTAACGCAGAGCGATGTGCTTCGTTCTGTGCTCCAGTCTGTGGTCCTGACACAAGGCAATGGCAGCCTTGTTGTCGACGTACAGAACTGGAGGAGAACGAGGCCTCTCTCCCGAGTCGGTCAGCAGGTAGGTGAGCCAGCGTAACTCCTGTGCAGCCATGGCCCCTGCGTAGATCTTAGCCTCACAATTGGAGCTGAGAACAGAAGACGAGCGTGTAGACCGCCAAGAAATAGAGCCAGAGCCAAGGCTGAACGTGTAACCTTGTGACGACCGCTGCGTAGCCAGGTCGTCAACCCAAGAAGCGTCTGAGTGCCCAGTGAGGACAACTGGACTCTTCCCTCCAAGCACGAGCCCCATGACGGATGTACTGCACAAGTAGCACAGTACCCTCTTCGCAGCACTGAAGTGCACCTTTCGGTGCCTACCAGGAGCCACGTAGCGTGCCAGAAGGCCAAGAGGGTACGCAAGGTCAGGACGAGTGCGGGTCATTAGGTACATGAGGCAGCCCACTAGCTCTGGGTACGGGCCACTCGGCTCTACGGACTCGTCCGAAGGTGGAGCTGAGAGCGAGTGACGTGTAGCCAGGGGAGTGGACAATGGCGAGGATCTAGTGAAGCCAAAGCTCTAAAGGACCTGCTGCACCATCTGTGATTGAGTCAGTGTGATGGTGCGGCGTGCTCTGTCCCAGGTGATCTGCAGGCCAAGGTAGTTACGCAGCTCACCCAGGTCTGTGCACGTGTGTCTCTTCTGCAGCTCCGACTTCACAAGGGCAAGTGCCTCAGTGTCAGCATTGACAAAAACCAAGTCGTCGACATACACGAGTAGCAGTAGTAGCACAAGCAGCAGGGCGGATCAGGTTGGGCAGGGTGGCTCGGCTCGGCCTGCGCGGGCAGCAGGGCGCGCGCTGTGCAGGGCAGCAGGGCGCGACGCGCGGCTGCAGCAGAGCGAGACGCGCGGGGCAGCAGCGCGCGACTCGCGGGCTACCGTGGGGCGCGACGCCGGGGGCAGCAGGGCGCGACGCGCGAACTGCAGCAGAGCGCGACACGCAGGGTAGCAGCGTGCGACTCACGGGCTGCCATAGGGCGCGACGCGCGGGCTGCCGTAGGGCGCGACGCGCGGGCTGCCGTAGGGCGCGACACGCAGGGCAGCAGCGTGGGCGTAGGGTAGGGCGCAGTCGCAGGGCAGGGCGCTGGCGCAGGGCAGGGCGCCGGCGCAGGGCAGGGCGCTGGCGCAGGGCAGGGCGCTGGCGCTTGTTGTGTATACAGGTGTTCCGGTTTAGAGGCCCTCGCTAAGAGAGTCCCTTTTCCCCCTAATGTAGAATTTTCCGATATGTCTTAGGGTTGGCCCCTCATGTATAGTCTCGCTGTGGGTAGCACACAGTGTACAGAAGGTGGAGAAGCTTCTGTCACGATTATGCGAATCAGTCCCTCAACCAATAGAATGCCCCAGTCATCTCAAGTTTGCGACGTGCTCAACACCAGCGCAAAAAGAACTTTCTCGAAATATCAGGCTAGCGAAAAAATTGCGCGGTTCTCACCCACGTCATCCAAGCTCGAATCAACCCTGAGTGCCACGTCAGGAGTTCTCTTACCCCTCATGAACCAGGTGGGGGGGGTTGACGAGACTTCTAAGGCAGTTGACCAATGTCTGATTCACGTCACCGTTCCAATCGACACGCTTGCTCGCCTCTCTAAGCGCCAGAGAATCTGTCAGCACTTTGGGCTCAACCCCCACCTGCGTCATGAAGACCTTGCATGGTGGTGCTTCACTAGGTTTGGAATCCGCCCCGATCGCAGCACGATCGGCAAGATCCTGCGTGGCGAGAAGAAGTGGCGTGCTGCGACGAAGGTCCATGGTCGAACATTTTGCCTGCGGCAGCCCATGTTCCCCCAGCTTGAGCATCGGCTCGGTAGTTGGATTCGCCGCGCTTGTGAGGCAGGCGTTACCTTGTCCCTGCGCCTGATTCAGGAAAAGGCCAGATCGCTCCGCCGCGAATTGAACATCAATCGCCGGTTCCTATGCTCGCTCACCTGGGTGCATCGCATGATGCTCCGGATGGGGTTCCGTAATCTCACTCGCACTGGTGAGGCTGCCGCGGCTGACATGGACGCCGTGATGACGTGGACGGTTCTGAGACGTTCTGCCCCATGGTGATCTCAAAGGTTCGGCGCCCGCGGGACTTCACCGACAGTCGATTCGACCCCGAGCCGTACGTGTAATGGCGCTACAACAAACACGGCTGGATGACAAGCGAGGTGAGTGTGGTTGTTTTCCTGTCTGGTGCCTAAGGGAATTTGCCTATGTCTCGGTTGTGTCCGTATTTGCCACGCGTGCTACTCATTTCATCACCAAAATGTTGCTGACCCAGAGGTGACCCACAAGTAACTTTTAGGCAAGATTTGGGTCATTTGAAGATCTGACCCGAAAGTTACTTTTGGGACTGTCACTTTAGGTTACTTTGAGGTTAGGTATGGGTCACATTGGTTAACCCTAAAGTGACATTGGGGTCAGTTATGGGTCAAGTACGGGTCAGGTACGGGTTTGTTCTTGTACCTTCTAGGTCAGGTACGGGTCATTTCAAAGTGCCCAGAAGTGACATTTAGGTCAGATTTGGGTTACTATCAGGACAATTTAGGGTTAGATACTGTGCTGTGCGTATCCCTGATACAGCACGCTTCATTTTTGTAATAAGCAGCTTTTTGTATAAAATATATAAGATATACTTCGTAATACATAACCTCCAAACTACAATTACAGCATGACTACATAAGAAACAAGTTAGCATGATAGGCCTTTGTACATTTGCTCCGGAATAGATATACATATCTCATGGCTCGAAATTACCTGGCGACACAAAAACAACAAACATAAGAAAGTGAAAGGAATAATTCACGAGGAAAATTCCTTAAGAAGAAAACCAAAACAGACCTTTTGAAATCATCACATTTACTTTAGGGATTGCATAATAAAAATAATAAAAATAAAAATCTTCCAAGCGTGTACTCCTGCCAGCTTGTTAAAATGGCGGACAGTTACGGCGGCGCGGAAGCTGTCGAGACGCGGAAATGGTGGCAACGAACCTCAGTTAATTCAAATATATCTGTGAGAATCTGAGGAAGGAATGATTGCATTGAGCAGCATGAGGAGTACCAGTAGGAAACCCTAAAGTGTTGTACCCCATATTGACTACCCCACTACAGCCTAAACAGACTATAGCATATATAGTTCGACACACCCCCATAGGCAAAGTGGGGGAGAACAAGGGGTCACAAGACCAGTCAAGAGAAGCAAGACAAGCCCAGGGTGGATCACAACGTCACCACACATTCTGAGCACAAGCACAAGGCCACAAGGCCAGTTCACAAGCAGAGTTATACATCAAGAAGAACAAGCAAGGCAGTAATCACAACCTAGCAAGAGTATGCATGCAAGTGCAGGTATATATAGATCACAGTACAAGCAAAGTCAAGAGGTGAGCAAGTGAGGCCAAGTAGGTACAAGACCTAGCAAAGTACAAAAGCGCTGATGATCACAAGGCGGAAGTGCCTTGGTAAAGATATCAGCAGTGTTGGCCTCAGAGGCCACGTAAGCAAGGCGCAGCTGACCGCGCTGCTGCAGCTCACGAGCAAGGAAGTAGCGAAGAGCAATGTGCTTCGTTCTGTGCTCCAGTCTGTGCTCTCGACACAAGGCCAGCATGGCCTTGTTGTCTACGTACAGAACTGGAGGAGAACGAGGCGGCTCTCCTAGGTCAGTCAGCAGGTAGGTGAGCCAGCGTAACTCCTGTGCAGCCATGGCCCCTGCGTAGATCTCAGCCTCACAGCTGGAGCCGAGAACAGAAGACGAGCGGGTAGACCGCCACGAGACAGAGCCGGAACCAAGGCTGAAGGTGTAACCCTGTGACGACCGCTGCGTAGCCTGGTCGTCAGCCCAAGAAGCGTCTGCGTGACCTGTGAGGACCACTGGACGTCGCCCTCCAAGCACTAGCCCCATGCCCGACGTACTGCACAAGTAGCGCAACACCCTCTTCGCTGCAGCCATGTGCTCTGGTCGGTGTCTCCCAGGAGCCACATAGCGTGCCAAGATGCTAAGAGGGTATGCTAGGTCAGGTCGTGTGCAGGTCATCAGGTACATGAGGCAGCCAACAAGCTCTGGGTACGGGCCACTCGGCTCTACGGACTCATCCGAAGGCAGAGCTGAGAGCAAGTGGCGAGTAGACAGAGGAGTGGCCTGAGGCGAGGAGTATGTGAAGTCGAAGCGCTGTAGGATCTGCTGCACCATGTGTGACTGAGTCAGGGTAATGGTGCGCTGTGCTCTGTCCCGGGTGATCTGCAAGCCAAGGTAGCTGCGCAGTTCACCCAGGTCTGTGCACGTGTGTCTCTTCTGCAGCTCCGACTTCACGTGGGCGAGTCCAGCAGTGTCAGCAGTGGCAAAGACCAAGTCGTCGACGTACACGAGGATGTAGAACGGCGGCAAAGAGGTGTCAGTGCGCAGAAACAGCGACGGGTCGGCAGTAGAAGGAGCAAACCCAAGAGCCGCAAGTGTAGTCCTCAGTGTGTCGTGCCACTCACGGGGCGCCTGGCGGAGACCGTAGACTGGCCGCCGGAGGCTCCACTGGGTACCAGGAGGGAACGACCCAGTGAAGCCAGGTGGGCGGCGCAGCCAGATCTCCTCGTGCAGACTGCCCTGCAGGAAAGCTGTGCTGAAGTCAAGAGAGTGAAGCTCGTAGTCGCGCTGAGCGGCTATGTGCAGCAGCACCCGAAGAGTGGTCATCTTCGGGGTGGGAGAGAAGGTCTGAAAGTAGTCAACTCCCTGCCGCTGACTGAAGCCTCGAGCCACGTAACGCGCCTTGAAGACAGGCGGAGAACCCGGCGGCCGCTTCACCCTGAAAATCCACATGCCACTGACGATGTTCGCCCCAGGTGGGGGAACCTCGTCAACGTAGGTGCCTGTGGACTTCCAAGAAGCCATCTCTGCGTCCATGGCTGACTGCCACTGTGAGGAGTAGGGACCCTCGATCGCCTCAGCGTACGATCGAGGAGTCGGTATGTCTGGTGCATCCGGGTCTCCCTCAGGGGCAATCAGCGTGGACACGAGATGAGGCAAAGCAGCAGCAAAACACTGGAACTCCTCCTGCCTGTCCTCAAAGACGTCCGTGCTAAGAGCACACTCACCCCCGACGGACGGAGGACAGACAGACTCAGACTCAGCAACAAGACTAGCGGCGTAGTCTAGACGAGAGCGAGCAGCAAAGTCGACAAGCTCAGCAACTAAGGCAGACGCAGCAGTGGACTCAAAAGAAGGGTCAGTGACAACAGTAGCCAGGAGACGCGTGACAGTAGGACTGGCAGCACGAAGAGAGTCAGACTCAGGGTCAGCAAGAGTAGGAAGAGAAGACTCTGGAGGAGACGGCAACGGGACACGCAGAGGAGCAGTGGAAGGACGCAGTGCCATCTAGTGTGTGCCGGGGACCGCAGGAGGCCGCGGACGCGGAGCACGACCACTAGTGCGAGCAGCACGAACAGGCGACGCAGGACGAGACGCAGGCTCACGACGCTCAGCAAGACCTCCAGTAGGACCAGTGTAGGGAGAAGGAGCAGGCAGGGGGGAGGCAGGCTGTAACTGTGACTGCGACTGGACAGGCTGAGGACACGCTAAGGGAGGAGCAGGACCAGTAGCGGGCGGGAGACCAAGAACCTGCTCAAGGAGCGGAACGAAGTACGGCCTCGGCCGCGCAGCGCCTCCAGAACCAGCAGGGACAGCACCAGTACCTCCAGCGGCAGCACCAGCGCCAGTAGCACCTCCAGCTCCAACAGCGCCAACTCCAGCACCCTCAGAAGCACCAGCGCCAGCAGAACCACCAGCGCCAACACCCCCAGCAGCTCCAGCTCCAGCAGCTCCAGCTCCAGCAGCTCCAGCAGCTCCAACTCCAGTAGCACCTCCAGCAGGACTCCCAGTCCCAGCAGCGGCGTAAGCGTGGTGCGGTCTCGAAAGAAGGAGCGGGAAGCACCTGAGTCAAGGGTGAAGGTGTGCAAGGCCTGAGCCGACGTAGTACCTGAGAGAGCAGACTCACCAGCACCTGGGGCAGCAGACGCACTAGCACCTGAAGTAGCAGCCTCACCAGCACCTAGAGCAGCAGCCTCAATGCCCGGGTCAGGCGGAACACACAGGTAACAGTCACCCTCATCACTAGTAGTTACAGCATACATGGCAGCAAGAATAGCATCATAGTCAAGATCAAAGATAGCTACCCCCGCCCTAGACAGCTCTCCCCAGCGAGGGATCTCTGAGGCGTCAGGGAACTGATGACGCCAAGCGTCTGTCAGGCGGCCGAAGCAGCGCTGGGTGGAGTGCGTGCCCCCGCACTGCTCACCAGCGCGGTCGCCTGTACGAAGGACGTAGGTGCAGGGACCAGTACCCCCACCCCGCTGACGCGCAGCGTACCACTCACGAAGCTGCTGAGGGGACAGGGTCTCACGACCGCGCTGCTGCTGCTGGCGCGGACCACCACCGGAGCCACTCCTCTGCGCAGAGCCGCGACCAGCTCCACCGCCACCTCCGCCGCCTCCGCCACCTCCGCCGCCTCCGCCACCGCCGCCGCCTCCGCTCCCTCCGCCACCACCGCCGCCTCCTCCGCCTCCACTGCTGCCACCGACACCTCCACCCCCACCACCACTCCCACCACCACCCCCACCTCCTCCACTGCCTCCACCACCACCTCCACTGCCCCCACTGCCCCCCCCAGCGCCCTTGCCCCCCTTGCCCTTGCCGGTGCGGCGCTTCCCGCTAGGGACAGACGCAGCGCTGACCGACTCGAAACCAACGAGGTCGGCCGCAGCAGCAGAAGCAACAGAGGGCAAGAGGGGGGAGGGAGAACACCCCTCAAAGACGGGGGTGCGGGGGTCACCACGAGAGGCTCCTACAGCGACTATGCTCTTCTCTGCTGCTAGGAGGCGCTCCTCGAGGAGGTCAACAGTGAGCGTGGTGGGGCAAACTGAGAGGAAGTGGTCCCTGACTAAGCGAAGGGAGTCAGGGAGCCGGGTGACTATGTAGTAGAGGGTGATGTACATGGGGGGGTGGTTCTTGGCACAGAACTCAGCGGGAAGCGCAGCGCGGTAGCGAGTGTCACTAGTGCGAAGGTGCGTAATGAGGTCAGCGACTGTGGGGAAGGCAGCAAGGTCAGGGAACAGGTACGGCAGCATGAGGCGGCTAAGCGCAGCAGTGGCAGGGGAAGAGTAGCGCGCAACTACAGCGTCGTACAAGGTCTTAGCACTCTTGTACTGGCTAAAGTGCGCACGCTCAGTGGTCGGTAAGTGGCGACGCACAGCAAGACGTGCAGCAGCATCGCGCGTGGCCCACTGTGAGCGAACAGTGCTGTCAGCAGTAGCAGGCGGGGCAGGAGAGACACCAGAGGTGAGATCGAACAGGGAGAGGCCGTCCGCCCTATCGCACTGTAAGAACAGCTGGAGGTCATCGACCTAGACCTCAAAGTCAACAGCACGACCCTCAGTATCAAAGGTAAGGACACTGGGGGTAGCCATGACTGCAGTGGTCTAACAGGGAGTGAGCTCACCAGTCCAAGGAAGTAGGGCCGGGGCGCGACGGAAGGAAGGGCTGCTCGGCGGCTCGGCTGCTGGGCGGCTCGGCGGCTCGGCTGCTGGGCGGCTCGGCGGCTCGGCTGCTGGGCGGCTCGGCGGCTCGGCGGCTCGGCGGCTCGGCTGCTGGGCGGCTCGGCGGCTCGGCTGTTGGGCGCCTCGGCTGCTGGGCTGCTGGCGGCCTTGAAGGGGCCGGGAGAGACGGCGACGGGGCCGTGAAGGGGCGGCGACGGGGCCGCTGAGGGCGGCGACATGGCCGCGAGGGTCGGCGACGGGGCCGGTTGAGCGGCGACGGGGCCGGTAGGGTCGGCGACGGGGCCGGTAGGGTCGGCGACGGGGCCGCTTAGGGCGGCGACAAGGCCGGTAGGGTCGGCGACGGGGCCGCGGAGGGAGGCGACGGGGCCGGTAGGGCGGCGACGGGGCCGCGTAGGGCGGCGACGGGGCCGCAAGGGTCGGCGACGGGGCCGATAGGGCGGCGACGGGGCCGCTTAGGGCGGCGACGGGGCCGCAAGGGTCGGCGACGGGGCCGATAGGGCGGCGACGGGGCCGTAAGGGTCGGCGACGGGGCCGATAGGGCGGCGACGGGGCCGCTGAGAGCGGCGACGGGGCCGCGTAGGGGTCGGCGACGGGGCCGGCAGGGCGGCGACGGGGCCGCTAGGGTCGGCTACGGGGCCGCTAGGGTCGGCAACGGGGCCGGCAGGGTGGCGACGGGGCCGTGAGAGGGGCCGCGAGGGGCCGCGAAAGGGGCCGCTAGGGGCCTGAGGAGGGCGCGACGGGCCGCTAAGGGCGAGGGACGCGTCAGGAGGGAGGGCACACGGGGCGCGACTCGGGCAGGAGAGAGGCGCGCTCCGGGCAGAAAAAAAAAAAATTTAGTGGTGGGCCCTTAGGAAGCGTTCCCACTAGGGAACCTGCACTATACCATGTGAGAATCTGAGGAAGGAATGATTGCATTGAGCAGCATGAGGAGTACAAGTAGGAAACCCTAAAGTGTTGTACCCCATATTGACTACCCTACTACAGCCTAAACAGACTATAGCATATATAGTTCGACAATATCTTCACCACAGAAATGCACCTGCTAGTAGAGACCACATAAAAAGTAAGATGCGACATATGACAAGGTAACAAGAATATAATGGTGGAGATAAAACATAAACGACAATTATTGACGAGGATATTGCGTACCTGCACTATCTTCTTTCCGTTCTGCGAGTAAGCAGCGACATAGTAATAGTGAAACGAAACAACAAATTGCTTGGAAATACGACATTGATATATTGCTGTCAGAATCCCAACCACCAGACCATTGGGATAAAAGGGCTTGTTTGTGTAGCGGGTAAGTGCGCCCATAACCCCCCAGGCCAACGTGCCTGTAACCCTTCCCTAGGATCAATCGGGGATCACCAGTGGACCTCTGACACCCCCCCGCACTGGGATGCCCGAAGTGCACACACCGGGATTCGAACCCGAGACCTTCGCTCTGATACCATGTCAGAATCCCAGCCACTGACCATTGGGATAAAAGGGCTTGTTAAGTAGCGGGTCAGTGCGCTCATAACCCCCCAGGACAACGAGCCTGTAACCCTTTCCTAGGATCAATCGGGGATCTCCAGTGGACCTCTGACACCCCCCCGCACTGGGATGCCCGAAGTGCACACACTGAGATTCGAACCCAAGACCGCTCTGATACCATCTAAGAATCCCAACCACTAGACCATTGGGATAAAAGGGCTTGTTTGTGTAGCGAGTAAGTGCGCCCATAACCCCCCAGGACAACGTGCCTGTAACCCTTCCCTAGGATCAATCGGGGATCACCAGTGGACCTCTGACAATTGCAATGGCGGGAAGATAAAGTCAAACATATATAGGAAAAAAATGCAACGCTAAACTATGTTAAGAATGTCAAACTTATATGCTAAAGTCTGTATAGGCTGTAGTGGGGTAGGTAATATGGGGTACAACACTTTTAGGTTTTCCTACGTGTACCCACCTGTTTCCTAGTGCATTCATTCCTCGTTCTTTCACATGGTATAGAGCAGGTTCCCTAGTGGGAACGTTTCCTAGGGCCCACCGAAAATCGAATTTTTTTTTTTCCTGCCCGGAGCGCGCTTCGCCCCTGCCCGAGTCGCGCCCCGTGTGCCTGCCCTCCCGTCGCGTCCCCTGCCCTTAGCGGCCCGTCGCGCTCTCTTACGGCCCCGTAGCGGCCCCTCTCACGGCCCCTCACAGCCCCTCTCACGGCCCTTCGCAACCCCTTCAGGCCCCTCGCGGCCCCTTCGTGGCCCCTCGCGGCCCCTTCGCGGCCCCGTCGCCGCCCTTCGCGGCCCCGTCGCCGCCCTTCGAGGCCCCTCGCGGCCCCTTCTCGGCCCCGTCGCCGCCCTTTCCGGCCCCTCAGGGCCCCTTCTCGGCCCCGTCACCGCCCTTCGCGGCCCCGTCGCCGCCATTCTCGGCCCCGTCGCCGCCCTTCGCGGCCCCTCACGGCCCCGTCTCGGCCCCGTCGCCATCCTTCGCGGCCCCTCACGGTCCCGTCTCGGCCCCGTCGCCGCCCTTCGCGGCCCCTTCACGGTCCTTCGTGGCCCCTTCGCCGCCCTTACCGGCCCCTTCTCGGCTCCTCCGCGAACAGCAGCAGCCGCCGCCAGCAGCCGCCGCCGCCGCCGACAGCAGCAGCCGACAGCAGCAGACGCCGCCGACAGCAGCGGCGGCCGCCGACAGCAGCAGCCGCCGCCGCCGACAGCAGCAGCCGCCTCCGCCGCTGCCGTGACAGCCGCCGCCGCCACTGCCGGGGCCGCAGCCGCCGCTGCCGTGACCGCCGCCACCGCCGCTGCCGGGGCCGCAACCGCCGCCGCCGCCGACAGCAGGAGCCGCCGCCGCCGTCGCGGCCCTGTCCCTGCCGACGCGCCTCGGCCCTGCCCCACCACTTGCGGGCCCCTACCCACCCGCCCTGGTAAGAGCACCGCCGAGCCGCGCCTGCTGCTACTGCTACTAGCCTGCTGCTGCTGCTGTCATGGCTACCCCTAGCGTTCTCACCTTTGATGCTGAGGGTCGGGCTGTCGACTTTGATGTCTGGGTCGATGATCTGCAGCTTTTCCTGCAGTGCGATAGGAAAGACGGTCTCTCACTGTTCGATCTCATGTCTGGCGCCTCTCCTGCCCCTACTGCCGATGCTGACAGCACTATTCGCTCCCAGTGGGCCACACGCGATGCTGCTGCTCGTCTTGCTGTGCGTAGTCACTTGCCGTCCACTGAGCGCGCGCACTTTAGTCAGTACAAGAGTGCTAAGACCTTGTACGACGCTGTAGTTGCACGCTACTCTTCCCCTGCCACTGCTGCCCTTAGCCGCCTCATGCTGCCGTACCTGTTCCCTGACCTCGCCGCCTTTCCCACTGTCGCTGACCTCATTACGCACCTTCGCACTAGTGACACCCGCTACCGCGCTGCGCTTCCTGCTGAGTTCTGCGCCAAGAACCCCCCCCCCCCATGTACATCACCCTCTACTACATAGTCACCCGGCTCCCTGACTCCCTTCGCTCGGTCAGGGACCACTTCCTCCCTGTTTGCCCCACCACACTCACCGTTGACCTCCTCGAGGAGCGCCTCCTGGCAGCTGAGAAGAGTATAGTCGCTGTAGGAGCCTCTCGTGGTGACCCTCGTACCCCCTTCTTTGAGGGGTGCTCCCCCTCCCCACTTTTGCCCTCTGTTGCCTCTGCTGCTGCCGTCGACTTCGTTGGCACCGAGTCGGTCGGCACTGCGTCTGCCCCTAGCGGGAGACGCCGCACCGGCAAGGGCAAGGGGGGCAAGGGCGCTGGAGGGGCTGGCGGGGGCGGTGGAGGTGGCGGTGGAGGCGGCGGAGGGAGTGGGGGTGGCGGTGGGAGTGGTGGCGGGGGTGGGGGCTTCGGTGGCGGCGGTGGAGGCGGAGGCGGCGGCGGCGGTGGCGGTGGGAGCGGAGGAGGAGGCGGTGGCGGCGGTGGCGGAGGTGGCGGCGGCGGAGGTGGAGCTGGTCGGGGTGGCTCTGCGCAGCGGGGCGGCTTCGGTGGTGGTCAGCGCTAGCAGCAGCAGCGCACTCGTGAGACCCCGCCCCCCCAGCAGCTTCGTGAGTGGTACGCTGCGCGTCAGCGGGGTGGGGGTGCTGGTCCTTGTGCCTACGTCCTGCGTACCGGCGACCGCACTGGTGAGCCGTGCGGTGGCCCGCACACCACCCAGCGCTGCTTCGGCCGCCTGACGGACGCTTGGCGTCTCCAGTTCCCTGACGCCACTGAGATCCCCCGCTGGGGCGAGCTGCTTAGGTCGGGGGTTGCTATCTTTGATCTGGATTATGATGCTATTCTTGCTGCCATGTATGTTGTGTCTACTAGTGATGAGGGTGACTGTTACCTGTGTGTTCCGCCTGATCCGGGCATTGAGGCTGCTGCTCTAGGTGCTAGTGCGTCTGCTGCCTCAGGTGCTGGTGATTCTGCTCTCTCAGGTACCACGTCGGCTCAGGCCTTACACACCTTCACCCTTGACTCGGGTGCTTCCCGCTCCTTCTTTCGAGACCGCACCACGCTTACGCCGCTTAGTCGGCCAGTTGCGGTCTCCCTGGCAGACCCCTCTGGGGGTCCTGTCCTTGCCCACTTCTCCACTGTCTTACCGTGTCCGGTGGCCCCCTCTGGCACGCTGTCAGGTCTCTACCTCCCCTCGTTCTCTACGAACTTGGTGAGTGGTGCTGGTCTACAGGATGGGGGGGTTCACCAGTTCACTCCTGCGAGTCAGCGGGTGACCCACTATACGTGTGCTCGGACGGGCCGACACTTGGCCACGTTTACCCGTCAGCCGGGGTCGAGCCTGTACACACTGACTACTGAGTCTTCACCGGTTGCTGAGTCTGGTCAGGTAGCTGCGTCGGGTCAGGTGTTTGCTGCAGCGTCCAGGTCTGGTCCTGAGTCTGCTCCCTGCTCGTGTCGTCTCCTGTCCCACCGGACTCTCCTCTGGCACCACCGCCTTGGTCACCCCTCCCTGCCTCGTCTCCGAGGCATGGCCTCCCGTTACCTTGTCTCTGGTCTCCCCCGGTCCCTCCCTCCCCTCCCTCCGGGGCCTGCCCCTACCTGCGTTCCCTGCGTCGAGGGGCGGCAGCGCGCTGCTCCTCACTCCTCTGAGTTTCCTCCGACAGAGGCTCCGCTGCAGACTCTTCACATGGACGTGTGGGGCCCCGCCCGCGTCCGTGGCCAGGGTCACGAGCGTTACTTCCTGTTGGTGGTTGACGACTACTCGCGTTACACCACGGTGTTCCCCTTGCGCAGCAAGGGTGACGTCACTGAGGTGTTGATCGACTGGATCCGCGCAGCTCGTCTCCAGCTCAGAGAGAGTTTCGGCTCGGACTTTCCTGTTCTGCGTCTGCACTCTGACAGAGGCGGAGAGTTTTCCTCTGGCCTTCTGGGAGCCTTCAATCGTGCACAGGGCATCCGCCAGACGTTCACGCTTCCGGCCTCTCCACAGCAAAATGGGATTGCTGAGCGCCGCATTGGCATGGTCATGGACGTCGCTCGTACGTCCATGATTCATGCGGCTGCTCCCCATTTTCTGTGGCCGTTCGCGGTTCAGTACGCGGCGCATCAGATCAACCTTCAGCCCTGAGTCTCCTTGCCGGAGACCTCCCCTACTCTGCGGTGGACGGGGAAGGTTGGCGATGCGTCTGCGTTTCGTGTCTGGGGATCTCGGGCTTTTGTCCGCGACTTGCCTGCGGACAAGCTGCCCCCCCGTGCTGTTCCCTGCGTCTTCCTTGGCTTCCCCCCTGACGCGCCTGGTTGGCAGTTTTACCACCCCACCTCGAGCCGTGTTCTGTCCTCCCAGGACGTCACGTTTGACGAGTCGGTTCCTTACTACCGTCTCTTCCCCTACCGCACTGCGACCCTCCCCCCGCCGCCGCTCTTCCTCGCGCCAGTTCCCCCCCCGGTAGACCCCCTTCCCCCTCAGGGTCCTGCCCCCTCAGGTGTGTCCCAGGTAGACGCAGTCGAGCCTGTCGAGGTAGCTGTTGACTCTGGTGCTACTCGGGGTGCTGAGCCTGCGGGTGCGGGGCCTGGGGGTGCTGAGCCTGGGGGTGCTGAGTCTGGGGGTGCTGAGCCTAGGGGTGCTGCGTCTGGAGGTGCTGAGCCTTGGGGTGCTAGGTCTGGGGGTGCTGAGCCTGGGGGTGTGGAGCCTGAGGGTGCTGGGCCTACTCGTGTGGAGTCTGGTGGTGCTGGGTCTGGGGGTCCCTCGGGTGCTTCGTCCCGGCGGGAGCTCCCCTCTCCTCAGGAGCTGCGCGAGTGGTTTGCTCGGCGCTGGAGCCGTGCTGCTGGAGCTGGAGGTGCTGCTGGCGCTGGCGGTTCTGCTGCTACTGAGGGTGTTGGTGCCACGGGTTCCGGAGGTGCTCGTACTGGAGGTACTGGAGCTGCTGGGCCTGGGGTTGCTCCTTGTGCTGGAGCTGCTGGTGGTGCTGGAGCTGCTGGTGGAGCTTCTGGAGCAGGTGCTGCTGGAGGTGCTGGAGCTGTGGCTGTCGAGTCTTCAGGTGGTCCGGCTGGAGCTGGAGCTGCTGGGGGTGTTGGCGCTGGAGGTGCTGCTGGCGCTGGTGCTTCTGAGGGTGCTGGAGTTGGCGGTGCTGCAGCTGGGGGTACTACTGGTGCTGGTACTGCCGCTGGGGGTGCTGGTGCTGTCCCTGCTGGCTCTGGAGGCGCTGCGCGGCCATGGCCGTACTTCGTTCCGCTCCTAGAGCAGGTTCTTCGTCTCCCGCCTTCTGCTGGTCCTGCTCCTTCCTTCGAGTGTCCGCCACCTGCCCAGTCTGAGTCGCAGTTACAGCCCGCCTCCCCACTGCCTGCTCCCTCTCCCTACACCGGTCCTACTGGAGGTCTTGCTGAGTGTCGTACGCCTGCGTCTCGTCCTGCGTCGCCTGTTCGTGCTGCTCGCACTAGTAGTCGTGTTCCGCGTCCGCGTCCTCCTGCGGTCCCAGGCACACACCAGATGGCACTGCGTCCTTCCACTGCTCCACTGCGTGTCCCGTTGCCGTCTCCTCCAGAGTCCTCTCTTCCTGCTCTTGCTGACCCGGCGTCTGACTCTCTTCGTGCTGCCAGTCCTACTGTCACGCGTCTTCTGGCTACTGTTGTCACTGACCCTTCCTTTGCGTCCGCTGCTGCGTCTGCCCTGGTTGCTGAGCTTGTCGACTTTGCTGTTCGCTGTCGTCTAGACTACGCCACTAGTCTCGTTGCTGAGTCTGAGTCTGTCTGTCCTCCGTCCGTCGGGGGTGAGTGTGCTCTTAGCACGGACGTCCTTGAGGACAGGCAGGAGGAGTTCCAGTGTTTTGCTGCTGCTTTGCCTCATCTCGTGTCCATGCTGATTGCCCCTGAGGGAGACCCGGATGCACCAGACATCCCGACTCCTCGATCGTACGCTGAGGCGATCGAGGGTCCCTACTCCAGTGGCAGTCAGCCATGGACGCAGAGATGGCTTCCTGGAAGTCCACAGGCACCTACGTCGACGAGGTTCCCCCTCCTGGGGCGAACATCGTCAGTGGCATGTGGATTTTCAGGGTGAAGCGGCCGCCGGGTTCTCCGTCTGTCTTCAAGGCGCGTTACGTGGCTCGAGGCTTCAGTCAGCGGCAGGGAGTTGACTACTTTCAGACCTTCTCTCCCACCCCGAAGATGACCACTCTTCGGGTGCTGCTGCACATAGCCGCTCAGCGCGACTACGAGCTTCACTCTCTTGACTTGAGCACAGCTTTCTTGCAGGGCAGCCTGCACGAGGAGATCTGGCTGCGCCGCCCACCTGGCTTCACTGGGTCGTTTCCTCCTGGTACCCAGTGGAGCCTCCGGCGGCCAGTCTACGGTCTCCGCCAGGCGCCCCGTGAGTGGCACGGCACACTGAGGACTACACTTGCGGCTCTTCGGTTTGCTCCTTCTACTGCCGACCCGTCGCTGTTTCTATGCACCGACACCTCTTTGCCGCCGTTCTACATCCTCGTGTACGTCGACGACTTGGTCTTTGCCACTGCTGACACTGCTGGACTCGCCCACGTGAAGTCCGAGCTGCAGAAGAGACACACGTGCACAGACCTGGGTGAACTGCGCAGCTACCTTGGCTTGCAGATCACCCGGGACAGAGCACAGCGCACCATTACCCTGACTCAGTCACACATGGTGCAGCAGGTCCTTCAGCGCTTCGACTTCACGTACTCCTCGCCTCAGGCCACTCCTCTGTCTACTCGCCACTCGCTCTCAGCTCTGCCTTCGGATGAGTCCGTAGAGCCGAGTGGCCCGTACCCAGAGCTTGTTGGCTGCCTCATGTACCTGATGACCTGCACTCGACCTGACCTTGCATACCCTCTTAGCATCTTGGCACGCTATGTTGCTCCTGGGAGACACCGACCAGAGCACATGGCTGCAGCGAAGAGGGTGTTGCGCTACTTGTGCAGTACGTCGGGCATGGGGCTAGTGCTTGGAGGGCGGTGTTTAGTGGTCCTCACAGGTCACGCAGACGCTTCTTGGGCTGACGACCAGGCTACGCAGCGGTCGTCACAGGGTTACACCTTCAGCCTTGGTTCCGGCTCTGTTTCGTGGCGGTCTACCCGCTCGTCTTCTGTTCTCGGCTCCAGCTGTGAGGCTGAGATCTACGCGGGGGCCATGGCTGCACAGGAGCTACGCTGGCTCACCTACCTGCTGACTGACCTAGGAGAGCCGCCTCGTTCTCCTCCAGTTCTGTACGTAGACAACAAGGCCATGCTGGCCTTGTGTCGGGAGCATAGACTGGAGCACCGAACGAAGCACATTGCTCTTCGCTACTTCCTTGCTCGTGAGCTACAGCAGCGTGGTCAGCTGCGCCTTGCTTACGTGGCCTCTCAGGCCAACACTGCTGATATCTTTACCAAGGCACTTCCGCCTTGTGATCATCAGCGCTTTTGTACGATGCTAGGTCTTGTGCCTACTTGGCTCACTTCTTGACCTTGCTTGTACTGTGATCTATCTATACCTGCACTTGCTTGTTTACCTTTATATATAATCTTGCATGTGAACTGGCCTTGTGGCCTTGAACTTGTGCTCGGAATGTGTGGTGACGTTGTGATCCACCCTGAGCTTACTGTGCTTTGCTTGACTGGTCTTGTGACCTCTTGTTCTCCCCCACTTTGCCTATGGGGGTGTGTCAAACTTATATGCTATAGTCTGTGTAGGCTGTAGTGGGGTAGGTAATATGGGGTACAACACTTTTAGGTTTTCCTACTTGTACCCACCTGTTTCCTAGTGCATTCATTCCTCGTTCTTTCACAAAGAATCACCAAGGTTGACTGTCGTATTGTCGTTGAAGATTCTCATTTTCTGTTGACAGGAGTTTCCTGCCAAAGGAAGGTGCATCACGGGTAGTAATGAAGGATATAATTTAGGAGGCGCAGAAACTGATAGGTCTGCAGAAACAGCTATATTGTTGGTTGAGTTTAATAGTGAGGGAACGAACTAATACGGACAAGGGAACGGCAAGTTCAGGACTTGGGATGGCTGAGCTAGGATTGACAAGATAAAAAATAAAACATGGAACATCTAGATCTGAAACAGAAATGCTCTAAGTGCGTGGAGAAGGAGGGGGTGTAATGTCGACAAGGTTGGGCTGAGCATGGTTGGTTTAGGACGTGTTCCCTCAACAGCGATCCTGCAATGGAGGGTACGCAGGATCAATTTTGATCGTGGTTACCTAAACGTCGAAATGTTTTCAATGCAATACGCGGGAGTTTGTTGAGGTCGAAGTTCATTTGTTTTATGATCAATCGAGAGGGGACGCGTCCTGATGCGATTAGGCTGGCTTGTGTGGCTGGTGACGTGACAAGTGGGGCAGAAAGAAGAAAAAGAAGCATCTCAAAGTAGGTCGCAGTGGTCTTGAGATAGCATGTGCTCATAAGGGGGTGGGTTCGAAATTCGCATGTTGCCGTTGTTTTAGGGCGATTGCGTTATATTTGGTCTAGAAATTTGCAGCGAGCAAATGTTGTGCGTCGTGTAGCACAGAGGTCTGATATTCGTCAGACAAACAAGAGGTGAGGTGTTCGATGTTGTCTTCGCCCAATGTCATATCCAACAGCTCTTTTTTTCTTAAAAAATGTACAGAATTGGATGTAAACTGCCAGCAAAAAGAATCTAACCCACACCCCTAAAGCCCCACGGGGATGTCATATCCGAGACAGGTTTCAGTCAGTTGGGGGTCAAGTCACTTTAGGGTCAAAAAACTCGCTGACCCCAATCTGGCCTTATTGAACAATCTGTCCTACAACTGACCCACGGGATAGTTATTGGTCAGCCTGGGGTCAGCATGGGGTCAAGGTTGGCTTTGGATCAGCAACATTTTGGTGATGTTGCATAATACCCTGTGCTCGTTTTTTATTGAGCTGCAGATTTTCATGGCGTTCATTGAGTCTTTGAACGCCAAATTCTTTGCAGAGGAGCGGCATGTCGTGCTCCTCATGGACAATGCGAGCAGTCACCACGTGGATACGGAGAGCGCCGGGCGACAGGACATCCTAGGCTTCCGCACTGTCAAACTGAGCAACATTAGGGTGGTGTACCCCCTTCCAAACACCAACGCCTTCACGCAGCCTCTTGACCAATGAGTAATTAGCGCGGTCAAGGCGAGGTTCCGTCAGAGGGTTATCGCTGATTGGCTCCGTCGGTGGGACGATCGTGGGAGCCCCGCATCCCTGCAGACCTTGAAGCCGACCGCGTCCGAGACGGTCGTTTACCTGTACGGAGCGTGGGAAGAGGTCAAGTTCGAGACGATCCAGCAGTGCTGGTTCCATTCCGGCATCCTGCCGTGCACGTGGAGGGCACTGATGCCCCTCGGTAGCTCCTGGACGTCCGACCCTGGCGACACTACCGAGGAACTTGAGTTTCTTGGTAGGCAGCTAGCGGTGCTGAATCTGGGTCCGGCAGGGATGTCGCCGGCGGAGTTCAACTCCGTCGACGATAATGTGCAGACCTGTGATTTCGAGGCACCTGATCCCCTGGCGGATGAGCCGCCAAAGACTCGCCGCGTCCGTCCGTCGCTGCTGCCAGAGCCCATCACGGCATCGGAGCCTGACGCTCTCTGCGAGCATCGCCGAGTTGCCCGCAGGGCAACTGAGATCCTGGTTGGGTACGCTCGGGCTGAGAACATGCTACCTAGCGACCTCGCTATCATTTTTGGGATTAACAACTAGGATGTGGTCGACCGCCTTCATCGCGCCACTCGTGCCTTTATTAACTTGAACAACCCCCCGCCGAATGCTAGACATTCCGAGGCTGACGCTTCAGAGGACACGGCGAACAGTAATCTGTGGGGGATCCCGCCTGTGGTCGGCATGTGAAGCTTGATGTGTTTCTGAGTAAGCGAGCGGGATGTATGTGAGGTTTGGGTCGAGCATTATGCGGAGTCTCTTAGTTCTGGATGTTGGTCGTTTTCAGTGTCGAGTGTGTTTGTGAGATGTGAGCGTGCTTGGTGAATGTATGTTGTGTCAATGCTAGCGTGGTATTGCGTGGGTTTGATGTTTGTGTTTGTTGGGATTACTGGGGAATGTTGTGTGAACCATGCGTGAAATGTCCCTAGTTTCAGATTTGAAACCGTACGCAACTGGAATTTCAATTGATGGTTGATTGTGTAATGTTTTCACTCTGAGTGCGAGGACATTTTGGAGAAAGACACAAAACCTTGAGTTGGTTAGAGAATTGTTGAAATCCAGATTTTGTGTCACTGGTTACCACTGGTTTCGTATCATGCGAAGAAGGTAACAGTAAGTCGCCAGAAGATGCATGCCAATGCTGTACCAGTCATCATGCTAGTCGACGCCGGTTCCCGCCCAAGGGACTATAAAAATCACATTTTGCCTGGGGATTTGTGGTTTCGGCTTATAGTGTCGCGCCGCGCATGCTTTGCAGCGGGACTATAAGCGAGAAGATTTGTAATAAACTACTGAGATGATACGTCACTAAGCTGGGTGCCTTTGGAACTGTAGAAAGTATCTGAAACTGTAGATGTCTTTATTTTCATATATCCGTACAATTGTAGGCTTGATTGTGGACGATGTGTGGCCCCCCCTCGCCGAAATGTCAGGGGATAATGTATTCCGGAGTGGAAAAGCAAGATCGAAGATGGGTTAGATTTGGTTTCAGTATGGTTCAACTAGGCAAATTGAGCGCTCGGTAGCGCTACCATTTTGCTAGACGACGCTACCGAGTGAGTCAGCATGCTGACCCGCATGAGCTATCGTAGAAAATCCCCGTGCCGTTTTGATTGCCCACAAGTGAGGTGGCGAGTACACCTTTTTTCTCACCATTCTCACCATCGCGCGCACTGGCTACAATGTTTGGGCGTAGCGGGCTGGTGCGATAACTCGGTTGCGGGCAAAGTCGCACGAGGTGACGAAACAAGCCTTGGGTAGTAAAAAACCGTTACCGCTGAATATCCGTTTCAACCGTTTTAAAAACGACAGTACCATTTTATAAAGTTTGGAACCCTGACTGACCGCCTTAGGTCAAATTGTGACTATAACGCATATGATAGGACCTTTTTTGGTCCGTTTCGGCTACACTATGCGTCCTGGTCATCTAACATATGCCAGTCTATCGAGAAAGATGGTGTAGAGAGATTCACGGGCTCTGTGACTTCGCGGAATAGGCAGGATTTTGCTAACCTCTGGAACTGTAGTAAAACGAGATCGACGGGCCAGAGTGTAGTCTAGGCCCACAATTATTGTTAGGAAGTTAGCACTCGAAAGGTTAGACTTTCCATGGACCGGATTTTCACGTATATTTACGACGGGGCCCCGCATGCAAACGGATCCATGGAAACGAAGAATCTAGCCCTGCTCTACATCACCGTGCCGAGGCACATACTTTCTTTGACCACGTCGTTAGTTGGCCTCAATGAGGCACCTTCCTGGGGCACTAGGGGGTCACGAACCGCAAGGCGCACCCAGTGTGAAGATGGGGAGATGGCGTAGAATACGACTGGGGACCTCTCCTCAGCCTGCAACGGTGGTTTTTGGTGGCCTGCGGTAGGTACCTTCTTCCGCGGCGGTGGATAGATAGCTCCTTTGACTACGACGGTGGTCCGCCAGCTGTCATACCCGTCCTACCTTGTCCGTGGAGTTGGTATCATGCCCCACCCGCCTGGCAGGTGAATAGTCGGCCCGTTAGTACTAGATCTACGAGCCTGAAGCTCGTGCCCGCTTCCGCCTTCTCGCACATCAGCATTCGTTTCGCCTACAAAAACCCCGCTCATGACATGCTAGTGTCCAGCTACGAAGTAACAACTTCAATATCAATATGACAGTTGTAACTACCAGTAATATACCGTCCAGAATTTGGGTATGGAAGCCCTTCCTCTCATCACCACCATCGCGGCGAGCTCCAGTCCCCCGCAGCCGATTCGAGCAATGTGTCATGGTGCTCCTTCTCTTACCACTGGCGCTCCACGTGGCCCGCCTCCCCCTCAAGAACTATCGGATCAATAGGGTGGAGCAGGGTACGCCATCCCATTGCGTCGACGCCGATGGTGCCGCGACCGTCGCGGTGACCGCGGCGGCGTTCTCGCGCGGCCTCGACGCGCTGGCGTCGTGGGAAGAGGACATCGCGGAAATGTCTTAGGCCAAAATTTGAGTTTAAGTCTGAAAGCTGCATGAAAGTTGCTGACTTGTATCCTGAATGTATCCAAAAAGCATAGACTGAAAAAAGCAACTCACACAAACTTAGGATACAAGGGGTAACCGAGCCGCGAATTTTGGATACGTGGGTAACCCGAGGCGTGATTTTCGTGTCAGAATGTTATCTTATGCTCTAGCCTGTAGTGGGGTGCTCTATAGCGAGTACAACCCTTCTAGGGTTTGCTATTTGTATCCTCATTCTTGCTAGTGCAATCCTCTTCTTTCTTCTAAACTTTAACATGCTATCAGAGCAGGTCGATCCCCTTGGATCGATCCTGTGGGTGGGCTTACCACCTCCTAGCTTCCGCTGCAACTCCTACCACTACACTCGGTGCCGCACGCCCCGTGGCGTGTGGCAGTTTTCTTCCCGCCGTGCGCCCCGAGGCGCGCGGCGGTTTTCTTCCCGCCGTGCGCCCCGAGGCGCGCGGCGGTTTTCTGCCCGCCGTGCGCCCCGAGGCGCGCGGCGGTTCTCTGCCCGCTGTGCGCCCCGAGGCGCGCGGCGGGCTTCGGCCCCGTCAACCGTCGCGTCGCCCTCGGGAGGCGCCGCGACGGGCGACGGGGACCCGTTCGTCGCCCCCCGTCGCCCGTCGTGGCCTGCGCGCGGCCCGTACAGGCAGCGCGCGACCCGTACGGGCTGCGCCAGGCCAGCGCGCGACCCGTACGGGCTGCGCCAGGCCCGCGCGCGACCCGTACGGGCTGCGCCAGGCCCGCGCGCCACCCGTACGGGCTGCGCCAGGCGCGCGCGCGGCCCGTACGGGCGGCGCCAGGCCCGCGCGCGGCTCAGGCCGCCTACGCGCGGTTCGGGCGACCCTACCAGGCCCGTGGTGGGCCCGCTCCTTGCTGCCCCTGCCCTCCCTACTGTCCCCCAGTGCTTCTACTCGTGCCCCACCCCTCCTACTCCCCATTCTCCTGTATTAGGGTTTGGGGGTGCGGGGTATGGGGGTGCACCCACTGTGTACTGTTCCCTGCTCCTCCTCCTCCTCCTGTCAGAGGTCCACTTGTGATCCCCGATTGATCCTAGGGAAGGGTTACAGGCACGTTGGCCTGGGGGGTTATGGGCGCACTGACACGCTACTTAAACAAGCCCTTTTATCCCAATGGTCTAGTGGTTGGGATTCTGACATGGTATCAGAGCGAAGGTCTCGGGTTCGAATCCCGGTGTATGCACTTCGGGCATCCCAGTGCGGGGGGGTGTCAGAGGTCCACTTGTGATCCCCGATTGATCCTAGGGAAGGGTTACAGGCACGTTGGCCTGGGGGGTTATGGGCGCACTGACACGCTACTTAAACAAGCCCTTTTATCCCAATGGTCTAGTGGTTGGGATTCTGACACCTCCGTCTCCCTGTGCTGCAGCTGCCGCTGAGGGGGGGTGGACGTGTTGGAGCCGGTGGAGTGGTACTAAGGGGGGGTGAAGGGGGAGTGGAGCTAGCGGTGTAGCAGCGGGTATGTGCCAGGGGGGAGTGGGATAGTTTGGGGAAGCTGAATGGAGGTTGCCGTCGTGTCGCCAGCAGCACCTGTATTCCGGGGACTTCGTCCGGTAGCCCAGTCGTAGCCAGCTGTGCCAGCCGCCCGTGGATCCGTTGCTCGTCTGCCGCTACTTTAGCCGCGGGGCCTGTTACTCCTGTATTCCGGGGACTTCGTCCGGTAGCCGCTGTGCCAGTCTGCCTCCTGTTGCCTGTGTGTCTGCAGCTTCAGCCGTCGCCTCCTATCTCCTCTCCTCTCACTCTCTCTCCTCCTCCTCACTTGCCCGTTGTGACTACCACTAGCTTTGCTCATAATTGTGAACTTAAACTATTGCTTCTTGAACTTGTGCTCAGAATGTGTGGTGACATTGTGATCCACCCTGAGCTTGTACTCCTTTGCTTACTCTGCTGATTACACCCCACTTTGGCTATGGGGGTGTGTCAGAATGTTATCTTATGCTCTAGCCTGTAGTGGGGTGCTCTATAGCGAGTACAACCCTTCTAGGGTTTGCTATTTGTATCCTCATTCTTGCTAGTGCAATCCTCTTCTTTCTTCTAAACTTTAACATTTCGGATTCGTGGGTTTCTCGGACCGCACTTTTCTAGCATCAAATTCGACACCTCGGCACCGAACAGCACACCTGGTCACGACCAAAATGTGGGAGTCTCCCTTGCTGTGAAACTGCAGGTGTCCGATAGATTAGCATTAGGTTAGCATTCTCGAAAGTTGCGAACACGGTAACGTGGATACAAACCGCACGACCGTCGCCAAGGTACAACCAGGAATCGGAGCTGGCAACAGGCACAAGGGTTCACAGTCACACCCAATCAGTGCTAAGTGTTCAGATGTCGGGTACTGACGTGGCTTCCACGGACCAAGGTTCAGCTAACCCGTAACGAAGTGGTCGAACCTAATGATTTTTTACTAACCAATCACTGGGGTGCTCTTGCCTGCAGCAAAAATCAACGGCATATTTTGACGACACTTCAGCACACCTCCAAGCTCTAGAAGCATCTATCTTTCTTACCCTCACTCTGCGCATGACTCTCTCCCGACCAAACACCCGTCACCTGCCTCATTTTCACACAACTGACTAAGGTTCTTCACATCTCCTGCCTCTGAGTGTCCTCTTAGCACAATTAGCGTCTACCTAAAGACCACATCACTTCTACGTGTTATTGCATTTTATTACCACTGCTTGTAACTCAGACCCATGTTATCAATTCGGCCCCTGCGAATCCTCCCCTATCCTTTTACAGATTACACAGCAACGTTTTCTACACGCGGAGAACGTGGCACCAGCGACTAGTAACGGAATCGCCGGGTTCCGCGCGAAAAGCGCCGAAAGGTGTGCTACACATGCTTTTTGTAACTCGTAACCAAGCTATCATTTTTCCGTGCGTGTGCCTTAGGTTGTAACTCGTTCATCTATTCTCACGGGTTATGCTTCGCGAGCAATCGATCTGTTCGTATCTTGCCGATATGTGTGCAGATCTGTCGCGATGGCTTGTAAGTTCCTTTTTTTCCCGCCCCTGCCAGTCCTCCCATTCCTTAGTGCATTTTAATTAGTTGCACTTCTTTTTTTCCCCAGCCTCCCAATACTGCTCGTCGGCATGCTCACTGCATTACTAGGACCGGTGGCCCGCGAATCGTGTGGGACGCGGCGTCTTCAGCGCGAGAAACGCGGTGAGTGTGGTAGTCGCACCAAGGCCTCTCTCTGCCTCTGCTTGAGATTTTAACCATGCGCGTTCTAACCCCATGTTGTCTGGAGTCCAACCTGTAACGATAATGTTGTTATGTCTTTTGTTGATGTAATCATCGTGTTTCAGGGCTGATTTCCATGTGCAGGGTTCATGGAAGTCAATAGATGTTTCCAGGCGTTTGAACAATACCCAGAAGCTCTCAAGCATATCTAAGGCAATGTTATGAGTGACGGTGAAGGCCCGCTGGTGGTAAGTCACTGAGGTGGGGAACAAGCACATGACTAACCAAAGTCTAACATTATGTCATTGTTTTGTTTGCAGGCGTTAAAACGACGCATTTTTTCGCCATGTGTGCCCTTCATATAAGTACTTGGGTCTAGCTGTGTTCGTTGTTCTGCTGTGTTATTGCAAAGTGTATACTTCAGAAGTATGTACGCAAATGTCAGAAATATTGTGTTGCAGACGAATGTATACATAAAAAATTGCAATAACAATCAGCCAGTGAAACGAAATCTCCGCTTGTGCGGTTCAGGCAAAACGGCGGCTTGTAGAAATCAAGTTTCGCACACTTCAAGGTCATGTCTGATTGGCCCACATGGCAAGTTGCCGTACACATATCGAGAATGACACCTGGCACAAATATCTTTGCTTACGTGGCAAAAAATCTTCACGTACGTACCAGCGTACGTACACTTCGAAGTCGAAACTGTACGCAGGCCACGTGGCAGGTGGTGAAACTGCATACATGTGACTGAAATGTATACGCAACGTGTCCAAAGATTGTCCGATAAGTTGCGGTTGTGTTGCGGGAAAGTTGCAGGAATGCAACTTTTTCGCAACTTTCCCGCAACCACGATCTCTGCAACATTTGACCATCACTGGAAAGTTGCAAAACCAAGGTATCCAAAAAGTATCCTTTTTGCAACTTTCCCGCAGCTTTCTGGCAAGTCCTTTTTTGCGATGGAGGCGGCGCTGCGCGACGGGGAGAACTGGCGGCCGACTCCCCAGGAGCAGCAGCAGCCGGCGCGGAGCCTGCAGCACGCGGATGATTCGCGGATTATTCGCGTGACTGCGGTTACCGTTGATGGTGCAGTGACACTTCACCACAAACAAGTGCGAACAGCTCGATTTCGAGTCGTGCCGTTGCCCGCGCCGCCAGCAGCAGCAGGCAACCAGACGTGGGATGACTTTTATCCGGATGTTGCGGTAGTTCCGTGTCGCCCGAAGCGCAACTCGATGGCGAGGGACGTGCGATGGCTGCAGCTTCTGCTGTCGATTGCGCGATTCGCGAGTAAGGTGAGAGCCACTATCATGCCGGCCGCACTTTGTGTTCCAATGCAACTTGACAGGTGAGGCCTGGAAAGCCGCGTAGAAGGGGGCCCGTGCCTCGATCCCTCACACTCGTGCCTCACTCGTCCTCCGGATCGCCCCCAATACCCCCACAGTCCCATCGTCCGTGGATGCCCATGGTCATCGTGTCGTCGTGTCGCCCGCCGCTCAACCTCTTCCATTGCAACTTCCTCGTGCAACAACCCGCCGCGCAAGCCGTTGCGCACGGCATCGTGGGAGCGGGGCCGGAGGGCGACGTGTGGGTGTATAATGTGACGGCGGCCGACATGCGCGAGCGCATCCAACCCCCCGGGTCGTGCGCCATGGCGCAACCCACTGGGGGCGCCGCAGGTGCGCTGCTAGAAACCACCCTCCCTTCTCTTGTACGTGCGCAGCCTTAAGTCTGAATTCCAACTAATTGCTCAAGTCCGATACGAAATAGTTCCCCACACATGAGGCTAACGCCAAGCCTTCGCTCCCTTTTTACCGTCGCTGCCCTTTGTTCCTTTCGCCCTTTATAATGTCCTCCCATTCTAACTCTCTCCCCCAATTTGCGCCCCCTTGTCTCCCCCGCTCACCCCCTCCATCCGTAGCGCATCCCCCCTCCGCCGCACCCCCCCGCTTCGCGTTCGTGACGGTGCTGCACAGCAAGGACGACTACGTCTGCGGTGCAATCGTGCTCGCGCATGCCCTCCGCACGACCGGGCTCGCGCTGCCCCCCGCCCTCGTCGCGGGCTACAGCAGCGCCAATTCCAGCGGAGGCGCGGCGCAGCCCGCGGAGGCGGAGCTGGTGGCGATGGTGTCCGCAGAGCTGAGCGCGGACAGCCGGAAAGGGCTTGAGGCGGCGGGATGGCGGATTGTGGAGATCGAGCGGGTGAGGAGCCCGTGGGCCAAGCCCGGTCAACACAGCGAGTACAACTTCAGGTGCACGCCCATGTGCGGGTGTGTGGGTGGCGCCGTGGGAGAAATGACAGGGAAGTGAGATGGATTTGGGGGGAGAGGGAGAGAATTCCAAGCATGAAGCTGGGTTGAAGAGTGGGATATGAGAGGAGGAGAGAACAAGGTTCTCTCACCCACTCGTGATGTCTCCCGCATTGCTTTCCTGTCTCCCACTCCCTACCCTCCCCTGATTTCTCTGACCCTGATTTCTCTGCCCCTGATTGCTCTGCCCCTGATTCCTTCTCCCCCCACCTCCTGGCACGGCAGCAATCTGCGGTTGTGGGGGCTGACAGAGTACAAGCGAATCGTGCACATAGACTCGGACTTCCTGCCTTTCCACTCCCTCTCGCACCTCTTCCTCTACCCGGAGCTCTCGGCGGGTGGCAACGACGACCACCGCTTCAATGGAGGCATGATGGTCATCGAGCCCTCGCTGTGCACGCAGGCGTTTCTCATCGCCAACATCCGCTACTTCGTGTCGTACAACCGCGGCTTCCAGGTGCCAATGGCTCGCTGCTCTGGTCGGGAGATGCTCAGGTTCCAGTCGCGCTAGGTTGGGGATTGGGTGAATTGCGTAGTACATGCCAATGCTTGTACGCTTTCCAGCAATGCTGCTCACAGCTTGGCCAGAGGTTGTGTAATGCCAAAGGGTGTCGTCTTGTCGCGAGAATGAGCCGCTCTTCACCATCTTCCCCCTGTTTTCTCTTCCTTCCCCACATGCACGCACTCCTGCCGTCGCCCTCCCAGGGCTTCATAAACAACGCATACCCCTGGTGGCACCGCCTGCCAGACTACACCAACGTCCTCAAGCACAAGCCCCTCCACGGGCACGTGTATCCCGACGGGGGCCTGGCTGCCCAGAACGCTCTCTTTGCGTCGGACCCCCCGCTGATGTCCACGATTCATTACCTTGGCCGGAAGCCTTGGGTGTGCTTCCGGGACTATGACTGCAACCTGTCGGCGTCGCTGCATGACCTCAAGTTTGTGAACGACGTTGCGTTCCGGCGGTGGTGGGCGGTGCACGATGGGATGGACGAGAGGCTGAAGCCGTGGTGCTGGATGAGTGAGGAGCTGAAGCAGGTGATCTGGAGAGGCATGAAGAAGCGCAAGCAGGATGGGGTTGAGCCAGAGCGATGGAATTATACAATTTCGGACCCGAGGAAAGACTTGGTGCTGCCGTGGAAGGTTAACCAAAGGACATGGCCAGGATGTTCAGAAAGCTGAGCCCCTCCTGTGGTTGATGTAGTGGCTTAAGATTCTCCCAACAGCTTGAGTAGAAGCTCCGTGTGTGTGTATTTTATGAATCCTGGAACATTAAATCTCATCACAAAAGTCTATAGCGTGCATCCATCATACCGAACATCGATGTGTTACACATCTACTTCAATCAACCCACGGGTATGAAACAGGCTGATAGCCCAGCCCAGAGCAGCGTACGGCAGAAGAAATAGCCGAGAAGGAAATGCCCTACGGGCGTGCTCATTGATAGCGCGCCCGAGTGGAGGCACTGGACACAGGAGGGATGACAGTGTGCAACA
Source organism: Closterium sp. Naga37s-1 (assembly GCA_947471745.1). Lineage (NCBI taxonomy): Eukaryota > Viridiplantae > Streptophyta > Zygnematophyceae > Desmidiales > Closteriaceae > Closterium > Closterium sp. Naga37s-1. The sequence goes on along the minus strand of CANJKZ010000498.1, from coordinate 665,335 downwards.
AGCCCGTTTCGACTAACTCCCGCATCGCATACGCCTCCCCTCTCTGCATCATCTCCTCTATCCACAGCCACGTCCGCGCCGGGGCAGAGGAAGGGGGGTGCTGCGGGGCTGTAGGCAATGCTGCAGCGATAGGAGAGGAGGATGGAGTGGGGGAGATGGGGGAGGGGAGATGTCGGAGGGAAGTGGAAGGTGGAGGAGGCAGAGGAGGAGGGGGTGGAGGAGGAGGAGGAGGATGGGGTCGGCGGTGGGGAGGATGTGGGACGAGAAGACAGTGTGTGGAGGGGAGGGGAAGCGGGCAGGGCATCGTCGTCATCCTCACTGTAGTGCTCGCTCACTTTCACCTCCTCCTCCCCCCTCGCCCACTCCTCCCACCCTTGCTCGCCCACCTCACGGGCCCGCGCCCTCTCCCCTCCTCTCCCCCGCGCACCGAGGCTCAGGAAGTCCCAACGCCGCCGACGCATCTCCTGGATATCAAACCCGAGGAACGGCGGGCAAGAGGAAGGGGGGGTGAGGGAAAGGTTCATAGGTAGGGCGAGGGTACGAGGAGAGGAGTCACGAGGTTGCAGTGCCTTGCTGGTGCATTTGGTGGGGGAGGGGAATGCAACGAGCCGTGGTGCTGTGGCATGGAGTGCGTGTGGGTATGCCTTGCCTCATCCAGTGCAAAGTCGAGGAAGAGCGAGGTCGCAGATGCCGGCGCGAGGTGCTCCCTGTGACACACGCAGAGCCGCGTGGAAAATGGGAACGAGGGCGGGGAGGAAGGGCGAAGTGGGGATGGGGGGGAGAGAGGACATGGTAACGTGAGGTGTAAAGGAGATGGATGGGAAGGAGCAAGGGGCACAGGTTGGGGGAAGGCAAAGGATGATGGGACGGGCTGAGAGAAGGCAAAGGCCAAGAGCGGATATGCAGAGTCAAGGCATGCTGCATGCATGAGTGCGGCAGTGGCACACTCCATGTTACATACTGCATTGCAGAGTGCACACAGCATGGCATTGCGCACTCAGCATGGCACATCGCACACAGCAGCATGGCATGGCGTGGCACATGGCACGTACGGCATGGCGAGAATGGAGCCGTCAACACATCTGCGGCCGCGGTAGAGCGTCCAGGGGCGGCCGTCCATGAAGAAGGGGATGTGCACGGACGCCAGGCAGCACGCTATCAGGTCCGCACGCGATGGGAACTGCGACACCACCTGCCTCTGGAACCACGGCGCGCTGCCACAGGTGGGGGAGGGGAGATGAGTGGCGATGGGGAGACGGGGGATGGAGGGAAGGAGGAGGGGGGGTAAAGCGGCAGTGAGCGCAGCAGGCTGAACATGGTGAGTGGAAGAGCAACCGGAGGGTGGTTGCAATGTATTCGTTTGGTACAGAAAGGAGTATGCAGGGATGACGGTGGGTAGTACCGGTGGCGAATGGAGGGCAGTGTGACTATGTGGAGAGAGAGGCGGTGCGTGCAGCGGGTGTGAGCATCCGGTGGGAGCATGAGGTCCAACCACTCGCCCACCAGCCGACCCCACACTCCTGCCAGCCCTGCGAGCAGAGCATCCAGGGGACAGGTGTAGGGAAGGGTGGGAAGAGATGGAGCGAGGGAAGAGGATGGAGCAGCTCCAGCAGAGGCAAAGGAGCTGGCAGGGAAAGGACAGGGGGCGCTGAAGCAGCGTCGAGGGAGCACCTACACCCGCCACTCGCCCCACCCGCCAGTGGCCCCACCTGCAGGGCGATCCCAGACGCCGTTGGCAAGGGAGAGGTCGAAGGCGGCGCGCGCAGAAGCGGTGGCGTCCACCCCGCATGCCGTGAGCGTGGCTGCCAGCGCGCCCGCACTCGCCCCCACCAGCCTCGCCCCGTCCACCGCACCGTGCCGTGACACGGCCCCCGCCGCCCCCATCTGCCAGTAGAAGAACATCCCGCTGTTGTCACCCCGCGTGATAGAAGCGAGGGTGGGGGGGGGAGGGGGAGAGGAGAAGAGGAAATGGGGGAGAAGGGGGGAATGTTGGGAGTATTGATACATGGTCTGTCTGTCGTGCACGTCAGGTGTGCACGTCAGGTGTGCACGTCAGGTGTGCACGTCAGGTGTGCACGTCAGGTGTGCAGAAAGGGCAGGAGAGAGTGTGCTCACTCGTTACAGACTGCCAGCCATCGCAAACACACACCAAGCAAACACAAGCCACTCCACACACACCACGCCATGGCCGTCAAGATATTACCTCATTTCATTAGCCACTCCCCCCACAGCACAGGCACACCGCCCCCATACTGCGCTTTCCTCCCCCACACCGCCCCCATACTGCGCTTTCCTCCCCCACACCGCCCCCATACTGCGCTTTCCTCCCCCACACCGCCCCCATACTGCGCTTTGCTCCCCCACACCGCCCCATGCCACCATACCCGCCAGGAAAGCACAGCACTGGCCGATCCCCCGCAGGATCCACATCCCCCTCTCCGCTGCCCCTCCCCGCGCTCACTGCTCCGCCCATGGCGGACCCCCCTTCCGTCTCCGCCTCCCCACGCAGCTCTGCAACGCTGCCCTCCGCGCTTCCGACCTCCCCTCGCTGCTCTCGTTCCCGCGACCACGGCTTTCCTGCACTGCTCGCCTGTGCGCGGACCGCTCTTCTCCTCTGCGCGTCTGCTTCGGTTCTTCCGCCTCTCCGCCCAGGCGGGTCACTCCGGCAGCATGCCGCCTCGATTCCCGCCCCCAGGCGCCCTATCAGTCGCCGTGAAACGCGGTCCAGCTTTCGCTGCTGCACAGCTGCTGCGGTGACAGTTCCGACCTTCCGGCGAAGTCCGCTGCGAGAGTCACCCCAATGAGTTACGGATGGGATCGCGATTGGTTGCGACGGCGCGAAGACAGAAGGGAATGATGAGGCAAGGAGCATGGCCGAAGGGAAAGAAGGCTGGGGACGAGGCGCCGGCGATGACGGTCGGCATCGAGACGCGGTGATCCGTTGCGGTCCCGCGCGGTCACACGGCGCGACGCGGCCAGGGAAGGGAATCAGAGGGCGTGCGGGGCAGAAAGGAAGCGCGTGGGCGCTCATGGTGGTAACTGATGAGAGATGATTGATCGCCGCCAGGTGTCTGCGCGCTACTGCTGCCTCGCGAAAGGCGGAATGGGAGGCGGACGCGCGGCAACAGAATTGAGTGTTGATTTGCGCGTCGCCATGGGGATGCTGTTTTGTGGGAGAGAAATCTGTGTTGTGTTGTGACGCTGTTAGGCAGTGACATCATCCATAGTCAATTATTGGGTGTAAGGAATTTTCCTGAATTCCTTATCGGGGTTGACTACTTCGCGTACAACCCGATTTTCGGAGTTCGCACGTTCGGCCGATTTCAACGATGCCGAGGCTCCTCGCGTCGCCTTCGGCATTTCCATCGCCCAACCTGCACCCAACCTCGCTTGTCCGAGGTTTCCTCCTAGCTAGGCTAGCCCTACATTAGTCTGTGCATTCCTTGTATTCGCAGTTGATTCAGTGACAGCCTCGTTATTCGTTTATCTGCGCAATCTCTTTACAACTCATAACACCTGGTATCAGAGCTACTTTCCTAGTTCACCCCGCTTTTCGAGGGTAGTTTGGTGGCACGGGTGTGGTTGGTTTAGTGACTACACGACGGTTGGTTGCAGGGATTGTTAATTCAATCCTGCCCGACTCCGATAGTTCGTGTTTTCACTTGCCGGGAGGCCACGGGTACCCGACTGCCCACCAGACGTAGTGCTAGGCACATGGATCAGGAGGCTATTAACCGGCTGATGGCGCAAGTGGCAGAAATGAAGCAGGGCATGGAATCATTAATGGCGGAAGTGACAACGTTACGGGAGGAAAACGCCGAGCTACGCCAGACGCGAGGTGAAGCGCGTCAGGAGTCGCCTGTGGACGAAGGCGAGGGCAACAGTCAAGCGATGAGCAATCCGCTGGATGCGCTCACACGTGACTTCGAAGAAGAAGATAGGCAGCGAGCGGCAGCAGCGCCAGTTGCAGTGACGACGATCAAGATAAAGCCTGCCAACCCGCCCCCGTTTAATCCTACGGACAAGACGGTTACGGTAAAAGGGTGGCTGTTCGGGGTCGAAGTCTTTTTTACTGCAGCCGGAGTTAATGACGACGCCACGCGTATTAATTACGCGGTTTCGCTTCTTCGAGGTGCAGCGCTTGAATGGTGGCGCCGGACCTTGGAAACAGGGACGCCGACAGGTGTGACACATGCGGCAGACGGGACCTCTACAGTGGTTAATCAAGTGGCAGAACCAATCTTCGGTGTGACCAAGATACGCACGTGGAAGGAGTGGGGCGCAGCCTTACGAGATCGCTTCGAGCACATATCCGCCTCGGAGCAAGCTCGCATGAAGCTGCGTGCATGGTCGCAGATGGCTTCTGTCCAAGACTACACAGCGTCATTTATGGGCTTCGCCGACCAAATTGACGACATGTCGGAAGCAGAGCGGTTGGATAAGTACGTCAGCGGCCTTAAATATGAAATACAGTTTGAGGTCCGCAGAAGCCGCCCGACATCGTTCCTCGAAGCAGTACGAGTGGCGGAGTCAACTGATGCGCTGATGCAGTACGCGAGAGCAGCTTCCAGGGATGGGAGAAGCTTTCGTGGCCAGACCCATCGGGCCACGATCAACGCCGTCCATACACCCGACCGCCCTCCTAAGGGTCAGTGTTTTCGGTGTGGGAAGGTGGGTCACTACAGGAAAGACTGCCAGGAGAAAATGCCGCTGACAGGGGACGACAGGAAGGAGCAGGGAAATGGGAAGAGTCTGTAATTAGCGGGCCCTTTACTGACTGTGCTCCGTCGCCCGAACACCATCATCCCCACCGAGTCGTGGTTCCGATTCATGCAATCGATCGCACTCGGCCGAATAACGGGGATAATCATGTGGATCACCCTGTGCTGGTCGCTGGCAAGGTGTTAAAAAATAATTTGAAAATGTTCGTCGATGGAGGGGCCAGCCATAGCCTCTTCAATTTGGCGAGCGCAAAAAGATGCAAGCTGCAACTCGACAGGTGTCTGCCCGAAATCGACGCACGCCTCGTGGATGGGACGCCTCTGGCGATAACGGAAGAAACACGGACGGTCAGGATCGAATGCGGCGACGATTTCGGCTTCAGCATGAAGTTTCTCGCGACAACATTGGACGGCTGCGACGTGTTGCTGGGACGCGATTGGCTGCGACGACACAACCCCGTCATCGACTGGACAACGGGATCGTGCAACATCAGCAAGCACGAGGGGCTAATTCGGCTGCCTGCATGGACACCTGACAACATCCAAGCCCCGTGCATCAAAGCCATCACTATAGCTCGCCACTTCAACAAGGGCGCGCAGCTGTTCGCTGTCTGCTTACGCGAGTTGGCAGTCGACACCGACGGAAAGGACATTGAGAAGCTGTGTGCAACTGTACCTCCGGATTTAGCGGAGCTGATTCGACAGTACCCCGACATTTTCCCGGACGACCTGCCACCTGGGCTGCCACCCGAGAGACCAGAAGACCATAAAATCCAGCTGGAGCCTGGCGCGCAACCGACGGTTCGAACACAGTGGCGGTTGACCCAGCCGGAACTCGAGGAGCTGTGCCGACAAATTGACGCACTGTTGGAGAAAGGGTTCATTCGGGCGAGCACCTCCCCGTTCGCGGCACCGATCCTGTTTACTTCGAAGAAGGACGGTGGGCTTCGCATGTGCATCGATTATCGCGCGTTGAACCGGGTGACCATCAAGTCTCGCTACCCAATCCCACGCACCGACGACCTTCTTGACCAGCTTCGCGGTGCTTGTTACTTCTCGAAAATCGACTTACGTGGCGGTTACCACCAGATTCGGGTCTTCGCCGACGATTGTCACAAGACCGCGTTTCGCACACGCTACGGGAGTTACGAATTCACGGTGATGCCTTTCGGCCTCACGAACGCGCCTTCAACATTCCAACTGACCATGAACAGGGTTTTTCGGGATCTTCTAGACCGATGCGTCATCGTCTATTTGGACGATATCCTCATTTTTAGCAAGACACGAGAGCAGCACCTCCGTGACCTGGATACAGTGTTTAAGCGGCTGCAGGAGAACCGACTCATCACCAAGGGCTCTAAGTGCGAGTTTTTTAAGCAGGAGTTGGAGTTTTTTGGGCACGTCATCTCACGCGACGGCATTAAAATCGACCCGGCGAAAATCAAGACCATACAGGAGTGGAAGTCCCCGACGAATGTCACGGAACTCCAGAGTTTTCTCGGATTCGTGAATTACGTCAGGCGGTTTATCCCGAATATGGCGGGGATAACCGGCCCGCTGACCGACCTGCTGCACAAGGACATGAATTTTGTGTGGGGGGAGGAGGCAGAAGCGGCTTTCCAGGAACTCAAGAACTTTCTAGTTTCCCCTCCTGTGCTGCGCATCGCCGACCCATCGAAGCCGTTCGAAGTCGTCACCGACGCCTCAGATTTCGCCATCGGAGCTGTACTACTCCAAGATTTCGGGAACGGGTTGCAGCCGATAGCCTACGAATCACGCAAGCTGCAGGCGGCTGAACGCAACTACCCGATCCACGACAAGGAGATGCTCGCCATCATACACGCGTTTAAATTATGGCGATGCTACCTGGTGGGCGCCGACGTTACTGTTCGCACGGACCACAAGTCCCTCCAGTACCTGCGAGCCCAACCCAATCTCAACCCACGACAGATTCGGTGGCTGGACTACATGGAGAGCCACTTCACCTACCGCATCACGTACAAAAAGGGGGCGAATAACATCGCAGACGCCCTGACCCGACCGACAGTACAATCTGCTGCAGTACTCATCACCCACTCGAACCCGTTACTTACCGGACTATTTACCCACGGCTACACTACGGACCCATTCTTCACGACGGGAAATCATCGGCAGGCTACGACGCAGAAAGGGGACTATTATCTAAAGGCCGGAACCGACCGGATTTGGGTCCCCGCTTACAGGCTGCTGCGTGAACTCCTTATCCAAGAGGTCCACGATTCGAACTTCTCCGGACACTTCGGGGTTGATAAAACCCAGAAACTACTGCACCGTCAATACTATTGGCCTGATTCCTCTAACGACGTGCAGCGCTATGTGTCCTCATGCAGGGTGTGCCAAGCAATGAAATCGACACGTCAGCGGCCAGCTGGACTGCTGCAACCCCTCGAGCCACCCGAACGACCGTGGCAGCAAGTGACGATGGATTTCGTCACGGGGATGCCAGCTGGGCCGTCCGGCAACGACGCCGTTCTCGTCGTCGTCGATCGCTTCACGAAAATGGCGCACTTCGCACCATGCCGAACGACAATCACAGCCGAAGAATCTGCGCGCCTCTTCATCTCAACGGTCGTGCGACTGCACGGCATCCCTTCGGCGATCATCAGCGACCGAGACCCGAAGTTCACATCAAAGTTCTGGAAGGAGACGTGGGCGCAGTACGGCACGGAGCTACAGTTCTCATCGGCATATCACCCACAGACGGACGGTCAAACCGAGCGGACCAATCAGACCATGGAGCAGCTGATCAGGACAAACTGCCCCGACCCTGCCCGCTGGGAAGACTCCCTCGCAATGTTGGAGTTCGCTTTCAACAACGCACCGTCCAGCACGACTAATCACTCCCCGTTTTTTCTAAATTACGGGATGGACCCGACAGTTCCTACGGCAACCACTCTCGACAACCCGGTCCCGAGGTCACAGACTTTCGTGACGGAACTTCAGGAAGTCCGAGAAAAAGCCGCCGACGCAATCCGCAAGGCGAATATTACTTCCCGAAAATACACCGACCTTCTACGCCGGGAACTCGTCTTGACCACTGGGCAACTAGTGCTACTTGACACGAAGAACCTGCACCTGCCCGGGCCGTCAAAACTACGGCCACGATTTTGTGGACCTTTCAAGATTCTCAAGATGGTGACACCTGTCACCGCGAAGCTGTTACTACCGGACGACTGGCGCATTCACGACGCCTTCCACGTCAGCCTTCTTCGCAAGTTCGTGCCAGCCACGACCGATATCGCACGTCAGCAAGCTGCCCCGACAGCACGACCTGTGCCGGAACCGACTCTCGACCCATCGAAGATTTTGGCACATAGGGTCCGCATTGACGCAGCTGGACGACACGTGGATTTTCTAATCCGATGGACTGACCGCACCAGTGAGGACGACACGTGGGTGCCATCCGCCTCGCTCGACGCCTCGCCACTTGTTGGGGATTACCTGGCGCGCCGGCGTGTTTCGGATATTGACCGCCTTTCTTAAGGGGGGGGGGGGGGGTGGTGTAAGGAATTTTCCTGAATTCCTTATCGGGGTTGACTGCTTCGCGTACAACCCGATTTTCGGAGTTCGCACGTTCGGCCGATTTCAACGCTGCCGAGGCTCCTCGCGTCGCCTTCGGCATTTCCATCGCCCAGCCTGCACCCAACCTCGCTTGTCCGAGGTTTCCTCCTAGCTAGGCTAGCCCTACATTAGTCTGTGCATTCCTTGTATTCGCAGTTGATTCAGTGACAGCCTCGTTATTCGGTTATCTGCGCACTCTCTTTACAACTCATAACATTGGGGGTCTGTACACGCGAAGCAGCTTTTAGAGTTGCTGATCGTATGTACCAATATGTTCTGTATAAGATATCACACCCACATACGGTAGCATTCCAGTTCCAATATTACTCCCAACCCACAAGCCAGGTAGAGAATACAATCAGCTCAAACCAAACATGATCTATAATTCCTAGTAGAAATGGCGTTCCTCCTCACCCGCCTAGCTAGGGCTACTTCTGATATCACACCCTAATACCAACTGACACTGCTGAACTTCCTTGTGACCCACTTAAGCTCCGCCCTCACGGATTCCTCCCGGCGTTACCTCCTCCCGCACGCCGTGCAGCATATGGCCCGTGCCGCACCTGCTTATGTTCCGCATGTGCCCTCTCCGCTGCCTTCAACCCAGCAGCACCTCTCCCATTACCCCTGTTGCGTGCATTGACTCCCTGGGCCCCGTTGGCTCTGGTTCTCTGGGCATTTCTTGCCTGCCGCACACGTGTGCCCATGTGCCCTGCAAGAGCAGTTTGCACGCCCCCCTTAGACCTGACTCCTTGCTTTCTTGTTCCCACGCTAGTCTGCTTCAACCCGTTGCCACGCTTACCAGCAGTCGATCTCAACCACTGCTTGAATTGGCCCCACAACACGGCCATCCTTTGTTGCGCGATGGCAGCACTCCCACCAGAACCAGCTGTGCCGTAGTCCGCGTAATCGCCTGCACTGTAATCTCCATTGTAGTCTCTTTCGTGATAATCACCGTTGCTGTCATCGCCACTATAGTCATCGCCTCCACCACTGTAGTCATCACCACCCCCAGTATTGTCATCTCCATCATAATCACCATCACTACCACTGCCATCCCCATTGCCGTTTCCATCCCCGTAATCGCCACCATCGTTATAGTCACCGCCGTTGTCATCACCATCACCATCACCATTACCATAATCACCGCCATTATCATAGTCACCACCGCCATTGCCACCACCGTAGTCCCCCCCATAGTCGCCTCCGCCATTGCCCCCTCCGCTTCCACCCCCACCACCACCGCCAGTCCCGCCCCCGGTCCCGCCCCCAGTGCCGCCGCCCGTGCCGGCCCCAGTTGACCCCGTGCAGCTGAAGTCCACACTTGCCTGGCCACTGCAGTGGCATCATCCCGGGACGGCACGAGGGACGCATGGGGGACAGACACAGATAGGATGTTCAGTCTGCACCGCCTTGTGGGAGGGGAGGGCACTGGGTCTCACCAGTAGCTGACACCAGCACAAGACAAGGACTCCACTGGTAGTCGACAGATGCGCGGTAGAGAGATACTCGTAGGAGAGGCGAGAGTCGTGATGCAGCAAGAAATGGGCAGCAGAGGGTACTAGGACGAGGGTGAGAGGGGTACGAGGGACGCACTAGTTGCCGCCATGGTTCGCGAGGGTTGGCGACTGATCGCTGGAGAAGGCCCAGATGATGCTGTTGCTCCCCGTCAGGCTCACCGGCACTGCGCCGTCGCCAGACGACCGAGAAAACCTGCGGTTGGCGCCAGCGGGAAATAACGGACCGACGAGAAGAGGATAACTTAACCACAGTGAGAACACTCGGCGGGAAACGCATATGCGCGGTGGAAGGAATCATGCGCCATGCGACTTTCAGTCAGCGGTCTACTGAAACCGTTGGTACCGGCTCGCGGTGACGGCAACGCGACTGCTGTGGTGAGCACGCGGCACATCTCCTATGATGACGCCATCAGGATGGGACCACGGCACTAAGAGACTCGCGTCGTAGTATCCTCGACGAGTCGCGTACTTGATAAGAGAGCCGCCATTGGCGG